>PVKU01002890.1:0-23322 GCA_004027475.1 Anoura caudifer
TGAATGCACCCCATCAACTGATAAATAAATAATATGTGGTTTGTCCATACAAGGGAATATCATTCAGGCATAAAAAAGAATGAAGTGCTGACACTTGTTACAACATGGATAAACCTTGAAGACATTAAACTAAGTAAAAGAAGCCAAACACAAAGGACTAGGTGTTGTATGATTCTGATGCTATGAAATGTCCAGAAGAGCCACAGAGACAGAAAGTAGATTAGTGGTTGCCAGGGGCTAGAGGAAAAGGGGTGTGATTACCAATAAGCATGAAGTTTCTTGTTGGGGTGATTCAAATGTTCCATAATTAGACAATGGTGATGGTTACACAACCTTGTGAATATAACAAAAACCAATGAACTCCACATTTAAAAGAGTGAAATTTATGGTATGTGAATTATATCTCAATTAAAAGTATGTAATTAGTCTAAATATCCATTAATAGGGGATGTCAAATAAACTACGCTAGACCATACTATGGAAATATTGTGCACAGGGTCAAAACCATGGGGTAGATTAGATCTTTCTGTACTAATATTAAATGATGTTCAAGACTCACTATTAAATGATAAGTGCAAGTTGCAGTACACAGAACAATATGCACAATATGAACCTATTTCTGTAAATGCGCACACAAATAAAGGAATATAGACAGATACACCCAACTGTCAAGTGTGGCTTCTGTTGGCTGGAACCGGTGGGAACCAAAGGGAAGTTTTGTTTGTTTGTATTGCACACATTTTTTAAACATGAAGAACGTATTCTTGTACTGTTTGGAAATAAATTTAAAAAAAGAAAAGAAAAATGTAGTGAACTAAAAATGGCTTAAATCAGTCTTAGCATCCAATATTTTCAATGTTTGTCCTCTGTTTGTGTTCAAACTACGTACAGTGTCGCAGCCTCCACTGGCACATTGCTTTATAGTAAACAAAGGTTTGACATATAGAAACACAAAACCAAAAGCTCTCTTAGCAAGGATATTCCAGGCTCTATCATAGGTTTTGATTTCTTTTTCACTCTAAAAGGGACACTTACTTCCTGCCAAGAGCATTTGGTGCTCCTTCCTTTAAAATTCTGTCATCTATTTTAGTAATTCAGGTAGATTCATACTTTCATAGAGATAAAGATAGTTTGTGACTAGCTGATTGTATTTAAAACAAAATATTGTAACACATGAGAAAGGATATTTTGCTCAGAAGTTCTAGGAAGAGACAGTAGGGTGTTTTTGAGACAGTAATATTGATTTCAATGTTTATGAAGACACTAAAAGTAATCTTCTGGAAGCACTATTTACCTTTAAATATAAAAGTGCCTATTATAAATCTGTAAGGCTCATTCGTTACAGTATAGTGTTTCCACAGCCCGCAGGCTGTGCTGACTGAATTCTATGTGACTTACAGACACAGCAAACTTTCTGAGCAGTACAATCAATGGTCAATGATTCCATCATTTTTGTACATGTAAATTTAAACTAAGACAAAATATAGAACCACCCCCAACCAGATGTACTTCACTCCTCCCTAACATCTTTCCAAAGTAATTCACTATTAATATTGGATGTGGAGTTTTGTTTACCAGCAATATGAATGACACTGATGGGTGGGAGCAACTTTTATTCTTATATGAGGGAGACAGAAAAGAGGGATTTAACTTTTGCCATTTCTTATGCAGATGTGAGCCACCACCAAATTGAAGCACTTTAGGCTCCAGGCATGCAGATGGCTTAAACAGGTGCTGGGAGATGAGACCCTTCTACTTAGTGGGGATCCACTGGTATTTCCTTGCAAAAAGTTTGTGAATTTTGAGAAGGAAAGCTGGAGGAAGTGATTCTCACTGAAGCCCCTGGTCTTTATTAATTGCTTGGGTTAAAATTTTCTCACATATTTAAAGATACAGATAAGAGCACACAGCTTCATGAGTAGTAGTGGTCTGTAATGTTGATGCTTAACAGACCATTGAAACTACTTGGATTAACATAGTGACTATCTACACAGATTCTGGACTTTATCCCTAAACTTATCCAAATGCTCTGACCAGAAACTCAAAATGCATAGCACATGACAAAAATGAACTTAAGCTATTTTAATATTGGAGAGCAAGACAACCATGGAACTGGTATTGGACATTGTTAGTATAGCACTTTCATCGATGCTACAGTATGAAGCTTTTATAGCATAAATTGCTGTACAGAATTGGCTTACTTAAAATCATCTTCAATTCGGGAAACAATACTAAGACCAATTCCTGTAAGAGTTGAGAAGATGAAGGCTCTACATTTTTCTAAAATTGGATCAGTGAAGATCAGTCTTGCAGGAGACAAACAGGTTCCCAGGTTGCTGACAACTTACTCAAGATGGAGATGCAGAATTTGAAATGGAGGGTTTTTAAAAAAATTTTATTTATTTATTTTTAGAGAGGGGAAAGGAGGGAGAAAGACAGGGAGAGAAACATCAGTGTGTGGTTGCCTCTCACACGACCCTCACTGGGTACCTGGCCCACAACCCAGGCATGTGCCCTGACTGGGAATTGGACTGACGACCCTTTGATTTGCAGGTTGGCACTCAATCCACTGAGCTACACCAGCCAGGGCTTGAAATGGTGTTTGATGTTATACATGGGGATTTTGACACTGAAATACTGAATTAGAGTTGTGGACTCCATGACTAAACATCCAAGATGACATAGAATAAGAAAATTGTGGAATTTTAAATTCCTGCTCTGACTATGTGGGTGTGACTTTAAACTTGATTCCACAGAACTGTAGTATATTTGGGCCTTTTCATGCTAATAAATCTTGTGGTGCTACTCTGGGATTTTTTTACCTCAATACCTGGAATTCACATTGGATAGGGTGTTGTGCTCCTGTGGAAAGGGTGTTAGAATTGATGTGGGCTTAAATCAAGCTGGATCTCTCAAGACTGTCAGCTGCTGTTCCTTTGAGCTGGAGAAAGGCAAGGAAATGGATTTCCAGGGAATCTGAAATGCAGGGTTCCTTTTGAATGAGTATTTCATGATTATTCTGGCTAAGCTCAAAGCACTGATTTAGGGACACAAGGAAGCCCTGTGTCTAAATAATACAAATACTGGATAAAAGCTAAACACATCAATCTATCTTTTTGGACTTGACCTCAGTAGTATGAAACATTTAGATCATTGGTCAAATTTCCAGTCTTTGTCCTGATGTTTGGGGCTAGAATGTTCAGTCTCTAGCTGGGCATCACAAAAATAACTAAGTTATTATGTTGATTTTTTCTCTCTTCATACATTGGCTAAATTATAGCCTATAATTAAGAGATCATGCTGAGAAAACCACGTAACCCACTAGAGAAAAAAAATCCATCCATTTTCTCAAGAGAGGTTTCTTCTTTCCTGAAGCTCATGACATACCCAACTCCCTCATGACAGATCTTTCTCAGGGACAAACTTCCCAGAGCAGCTGTCCTCCACTCAGCAGCCCCAAACAACAAAAATTACTATTAAAGGCATGAGAAACACATGAAGAGAACTCAGCCTCTCAGTAGTCACAGAAAACATATGAGAGAGCAGGAAGTGAGACTGCTGGTCGAGGATATTGGAACCACGGTATTCAATAGGCAAGTTATTTTCCCATGGCAGATGGGACATGTTGGAAGCTTGGACTCAATGGTCCTTTTTCCCTTTTCCATCAGGATACCCCTGACTTCTGAAGGCCTAGGCTGGATGGGAAAGAGGACAGTGAGACTGTACCACCATCTCTGGGGTACTTGGCAGCTTTGTTGCTCCTGGCAAGGACAGACACCGCCCCCTCATTGGTTCATTAGATCTCTGCCCGTAGGCAGGGTAGATTCAAAGTGGTAACAAGAGACTGAGGAGCTCCCTGTCGTCCTCTTGGCCTCCAGAACCTGTCAGGGCAAGATAAAGTACTTTCTTCCACATCACACACCTCTGCACGTTGGTGCCTGCAGATGCAGTGTATTTCTGTTCTGACAGATGCTTAACTCCCACTGAGTGTGATAACTGGAATCTAAAGATACTTGCCCAATGTTGAGTCTCATACTCAGTGAGTTAGTCAAGTATTCTGAGTTACACCTCACATGGAAGAAACTGAGGCATGGAAAGGAATTTTATTAAAGGATTAGGTGCAGCAGGTAAAGGAGGAATGTGTTTGAGAACCTAATCAGTTATTTTCCTGACTTCTCATTCCAATGTCAACAGTTCTAATATTGAATCTTTGTTTCCTTACAGCCCCCACTGCCACTAATCACTGTTCTTTTAAAAAGTCAAGATATTAAATTTAATAGAACGTAGAGGGAAAAAATCCCAATGGAACAAAAAAATCAACCCAGTTCACAGAAAAAGACATTTTGGGTTGAGTTGGTAGCCCTGGGAACTTCAGGGGATTAATAATCAGTCTGCAGATTACTCAAAGTCCTAGATAGGCCCCAGAGATAGCTGGTGATGCTATGAAAATGTCCATCACTAAAGATTAGCGTGTTATCTCTTTAGAATTTTTGACATCTCAATGACATGGTCATAACAAAGGAGACTCAAAGAACCTTCTTTAAAAAGTCATACACCTTCAGTACAGTGGGCAGGCTGTGTTCAGTCAGGAAACGATGCACACCCCTCAGTGTTAAGTATTTTCTCTTTGCTCATTTGGGTTCTAGAAATAAAGAGATGATAAATACTTGGGGGGAAAATCAGGTTTGTCTTATGAAAACTGTTATAGAAAATGAAAATATTGTAATTGTTTTAGTAACCAAACGGCACTGCATGAAAATCCTGAACATTGATTTTATTTTATTTTACATCACAATAGGATAAAAACTTTCTCTGAGGAGCCTTTCCTAGGTTAGCTTACAAGTCCCTGATTCAGTTCTCAGGCCTCATCATTGCGTTTTGATGCTTAAAGACAAATGCTGATTATTGTGTTGACTTGCAATTGGTACCTAGAATTCACCCCTCAGATCAATGTGTTTAAAACTAGCTGCAAGAGGATTTTCAAAGAAAGGCACAGGGATTTAATTCCCTGATTCCCATTACTCTGAGAGCTGTGGATTTAAATCCCCTTGCAGCCAACCCCAAATTTACCCCCTGCTGCCTCAGAGTGCCAATTAAATAATAAAAAGTGAAACTGTGGTCAGATGTAATTAGTTTGAGAACAGAGTTTTATAATTTTCCTCATGCCAAGAAAACAAATGGGCCCTTCTGATGACAAATACAGAATAATCCAGTTTGGACAAAAAGAACACATATCTCAAATCTGAACATTTCTTTTTTTAAAATTTTTATTGATTGATTTTTTGAGAGAGAGAAGAAGGAAGGGAGAAAAACATTGCTTTGTTGTTCCACTTTTTATTCATTCATTGGTTATTGGTTAGTTCTTTTATGTGCCCTGACTGCAGACTGAACCTTGGTGTGATGGGATGACTCTCTAATGAGCTGTGCAGCCAGGGCGCCTCAAATCTGAACATTTCTTGTGCTATTTGTCAGGAAGCTGTAATATCGAAAGACTGTGCTTTCTGGGAGTGTGAAAATGGGGAAATAAACTCTGGCTCAAAATTGTTGGGAATGCAGTTCATGTTGTTTTTTTCCCTTTCATTAAAAAAAAAAGTCTTTCAAGACTTTAGTTGATCCAGATTTTACAAAAGATGTGTTACTTTTAAAAAATATGATTCTCATAGGAACAGGCTTCGGGTGAGTAGCAGGCAAAACAGCAGAAGAGAAAGACAGTTTTTGAAAGACTGCTGAGCGTTTAGCCCAAACCATCTGTGAAAGAGTATCAGGTCAGTGGTCCGAGAGCAAGTACAGCCAAGTCTCTTGTCCTGGCCATCTTTGGAATGAGGTGGTTTCCATGGTGACATGGAGCTAGGGTTCTGCTTTACCACAAGGCATATACGAATGTAAGGATAAGGGCTGGGTAAGCTGAAGTAATGGGTTTGTTTTTGTTACGGTTTCTGCCTCCTAGTTTAGTTTGAGCAGGAGGGGAATAAAAAAGGAGGGAGAGAAGAATAAAAATGAGGTTAATGAAAAACCCCTTCTACACAGGGGGATATACCACGGCAAGACACTGGTCTAAGAGTTTCATCTTTGTTAATTCAAAATTCTTTTATTCTACTCAACCAGATATTACGAACATTATTTCACCATATTGGTCTGAGTTGGGAAAACCTGGCACACACAAATCAGGGAACCAACGTGCATCGTTACGGAAGCTAAGCAGAACAGCGACTCAGGGCCGCTGGCTGAACAGGCCTCGATGCAGCCTTCGGTGCGAACTCAGGTCCCCCTCCTCAGCGTTTTCTGAAACACTGGGCTGTGGTCTCCTGCACGTGTGTGCACGTGCATAGATGGCTGGGAAATGGGAAAGACAAGTGGTCAAGTGTAGTTATAATAAAGAAAAGCATACTTTTCCCCCCATGAAAAATACGACTCAGTGATGATAATCTGTGGGAGCTATGTTAAAAAAAAACTCATGAAACAAGGTCATTTCTAAAGAGATTATGAACTGGGGACCAGACTACTTATTTGAACATATTTTGATTCTAAAGTTTTCTTATAAAAATAGTCAGAGAAGTTGGTGGATTTTTTTTTTTTACGTACAACTCAATTTCTCTCATTTACAACATAAATCATTTAATGTAACATTTGTAACCTTAGAAAGGCAGACATATTTAATCCAAGTCAGTTTATAAATTCCAATTTCATATGGATTAAAAACTGCAGATAAATTAAGTCACAATAATATCCTGTACATGCATTAAGGCTGGTGACTGCTAAAGTCTCTTGGGCATCTACAGACAGGAAATCGCACACAAATTACTGGGTCTGAAGAGTGTCTACATCATTAAAAAAATCTTGCTTTTTTTTTTTTTTTTTTTGGTGATACGGATTTCAACAGTAACTCTGGAAAACTGTGAAAAATGTTATTTAAAAATATATATGTATATACTACTGCACAGTTTCAAAGATGTGATTCATAAATAATGTTGGCTGCACTGATTAATTTTATAACAATTACTGTACTTCCAAGGTGATGCGAACACGCAGTGACTTATACTCAATATTAGGCACTAGTAATATCCTTCAGGCGTTCTACAGTTTTATGGTAGCTGTATTGTACATATATATTTTTAAATGTATGCATTTATACAAACTGTGTATATTATGCATGGGATGTCAGAAATGTACACATCACTGTTATATAATACACACATCATTGTTGTATATACTAGGATAAGTCTTAGTGCAGAAAGTCTCATTGCATTGTGTTCTATGTGTCCAATCTAGTACACAACTTGTCAACTCCTCAGACTATTTTTCCAGTACATTCCTCTTTAGATAGTGGGTCCAAGTTTCCATTTGTAATTTGAAAGTTTCCAGAAATATGTTTTAACCAAACCTTTCTTTCCAGGCACAATTCTGCACATAAGTCTGATCTGTGTAGAGCAGTAACAAATCCCAAATTTTGATTAGGAATGTATTTGAGTTACTCTTTGAAAGGTAACTCTAACATTGTGATAAAAGCTGGCATCCACTTGGGTCGTGGAAGGATATGGTCAGTTGAACTTGTGTTGAACTTCTGAGTAAATAATATGTCTTCATAAAGACAGAAATAATAATAGATAGTATATGTTGAAATGGGAGAATCTCCAAAAGGACAGACATGAAACTGGGAGCAGTGGTTGTCTCTGGGGGTTGGGACTACTTTCTAATTTCTGCATTTCTGTATTGTCTAAATTTTTATAATGAAGCTTTTTAAATCAGAAAATGCAAGAAAGATATTTCTACTTTGAACAAAACTAAATAAAAGGAAGTTATGAATGACTTTCCCAAACAACCAGATGTATCCTTATCATAATCATCTACATCCAAGCAAACAAAAACTGCTGCCCCATCATACTCTACCGATGAAACAAAAGGCCAATGTCAAGATTTATTGGGAAACAGGGGTCATCAACGCGCTGATAAAATGCCAGAGGCCACCGGTGTCTTTAGATGGAGTTTTATGGGTAAGCATGCCACGTGGATACCACACAAGGCCAGCAAAGCACCCCAGGGACACACCTGAGGGTTGGTCATTCCTTTATGTGAGAGTTTGAGCATTTCATCAGAATTCAGCAAGAGTAAGCAGAACTAAGCCTCAGTCCTCCAAAACAAAACAAAACAAAACAAAACAAAACAAAACAAAACAAAACAAAACAAAACAAAAATTCACAATTTCTTAAGTTAGACTTAAATTTCTAACTTCGAATGGGATTGTGAACTCTACCACCACCAACTAGTGAAAGGGATGGGGCAAGCACCTCCGTTAGAAAAATGCAAAATAGAAATTTTGTTAGGAGCTCCAGAAGCTTCAAGGCTAAAGCCAAATGCAAATTTCATGAGCCCTTCACTTGCTCATTTTAAATTAACTTCAGGTCACCATTTGTATAGTTCAATTCTTTCCACAATTTTGAATCAGTGCTTATAGCTCAGGAATTATGGCAATCTTATCTCCACCTACACTTCAGGCTGACAGAAATGTTAACAATGAAACTGAACCAATCCAACCACCAGTGAGAGCAAACATAAGCATCTCTTATAAATGTTTTGTGCCACCTTGACCTCGAAAAATGGATTGTTCCATAAATCGCATTACCTGTCTTTCTCAGACCATCCTGGTGCAATTTTGTCAAGTGAGAGGCCTAAGAAACATTACATCCTTTTTTTCCCGCAGTTTTTCTTTTTAACCAATATTTTTAAATCCAAATATATTTAATAAGAACACTAAATCTAAGGCATGACAAGGGACTATAAAAGAAACAAGTTTCAAATAAAAACTGTAAACAAGATGTCAAAAAAACCTAAGATGTAAACTTAAGTAAAAAAAAAAGAGAAAAGAATTGAGGGCACGATGTAAACATAGCAGACGCACAGGGTGTGAGCACAATGTCCTGGCTGCTGCTCCCCAAACAGCGCTGCGATCACTGCAGGAATAACCTACCCTGCGCAGTAAGCAGCTGGCCAATCAAAGCCTGAAACGCACCCCCAGTTCTAAACACCATAACATGGCACATTGCGCATGAAGAGTGCGGGGATTAGACGTTACCAGGACAGCAAGTAGTTTTCAGCCTGATAGGCAACAGATAGACTCCTAGTGAAGGGCATTCCAGGTAATGTCCTGATTTGGCCATGAACATTTGTAACAAAGCTATCATGGAGAGAATAGACTTAAAATATATTGGCTGACAAATGCCACATGGCTCTACAGCCACTGTGTCACAGTGGCAGGAGGAAGAAACACATGTGCTGGGTGGGCTTGTTGTCACATGTGCAGAAGATTTCAATCCCTAACTGAGTTCCAAAATGCAGATGTCACTGCGTTAATATTGGTTCACTTTCGAAGGCACTGAGTTCTTACCAAATCTCTGTGCCACTGTCATACTATTTGGGGGGCAGGGCAGGGAAGGCCTGTGGGAGTTGATCCATTTGCTTATAACACATTTAGTTGATAATAAAGTTGGATGGAAGGGCAAGTATTAAACGAAAGGCAGGTATTTGGTAACATGCAACCTGGTAAACATCCAGCACAAAAATAACTGACTTATTTTCATTAATTCAATTACCCATTAATACATACAAAGAATAAATGGGGAATAGTATATTAATACTGAAAGTAATCAATAATATAAGAACTAGGTTCATCGTAACTGGCAGTCAAGCTTTTGGTGTGCTGCATTGCACCTGGTTAGCTAACCATGAGATTTGGGTTGAATGTTCTAAAATGTCATAGTTTAGATTTGAAGTAGAAAGTTGTGTGTGTGTGTGTGTGTGTAAGTGTATTTCCTCTAATCAGAAACTTCTGATCACTTTGTCTAGACTGGGTTTATGAAAACTAGACAAAGAAAATGTGATCTGAAGAGCTGTGTGTCTCACACACACACAGACTGCTTCCTCTACACCCACACGTACAAACACACATGCCCTGGGAAAAGACCACTGTTCAAAGCTGAGAAAATATTCACTGCAGTTTGACAGATGCTGTGGCTGGGAATTTCAGTAGCACAGTATCCAGAAACATTGAGCTGTCCATGGAGACGAGAGCACAATTCAGCTCAAGGGCGAGGCCCCTATGACAAGTGGGTGCTGTTCCGCAGCCAGTGCAGGCCCTGCTGGGAGTACTGGACCAGGTGTTCCATGCTGCTGTGTAGGGTGACAGGCCCCATGAGCAGATCCAGGTCGTTGAAGAATTCTAGGGGACAGAGACAGTCATTAGAGTGCCACACATGCTACACGTACCCTGGGAGACCTAAGTGACTTCAAAAACTCCATTTGTGGTCTCTATGAAAACCAAGCATTCTCTCTTCCATCATGCCACTTTACAATGAAACCCAAAGGTAGAGAACTCATCCTTTTACCCAAATAGACACTGTATTGGCCATTTTTAATTAAAATGAATAACATTTACTTAGCCAAACCTAAAAGAACATTGACTTTCTTGAGCTACATTCCCCTGAACATGGAGTGTGGCTCTGTCATCCCCTACCCTAGACTCAGCTGCAGCAAGTGCTGAGCCACTGCAGAGAGTCTCAGGGAGGTGGCTCCAGGCTCCTTGTGGCAAATCAGAGACAGTTCTGACATATCTTTGCTGAGCTCACCTTCTAGTGCTTGGACATTCTTTGGGTTTCTTCTTTTGTTAAACATTTATTATGTCTCGAGGCACTATGCTAGGTGCAGTAGGGTAGAGGTAGGGATATATTACCCAAGCTGAGCCTGTTCAGGGCCTCCCAAACTGGCCATGTAGATTTTTATACATTGGTCCCTTCTGTTTGTCTGCTTGTGACACCCACCTCACTTCATCTCAGCTACTCAACTATTTACTTTTCATAATCTTGTTCCATGCCAGTTTCCCATTGGATTCTCAGGGTCAGTACCTCTGGGCTGCCTGTCACGCGCTATCTGGTTTTACTGTCAGTTTCATGTACTCGGGACCCACCTGCCTATCCAGGCCGTAACCTCCTCATCTTACCATGGACATCTGATCTTGTCATGGGAACAAAATTTATATATAATGATTTGAAAGTGACCTCAGATTTGCACTTTCACCTGAGTAGTAAATTGGTATAATCATTTGGGAGAAAAGTTAACAAATATACCAAGATATATGACAATATATACCTTAACAGAATCTATACCTGTTGACCCCAAAATTCTACAACTCACTCCTATGAAAATAATAATAAATATGGAAAACAATTTATATAAAATATTTATCATAACCTTAGTTGTAATAGTGGAAAAATATTGGAAGTAACCTAAGTGTCCAAACACAGGGGAATGGTCAGAGAAGTCATCCTTTCTGACTGTATAACCACTGTTGTGACAATGTTGTAGAACCATCACAAAGGGTGCTTCTGAACTAGTTAGTAACATGGGAAAGTGCCTGATGTAATATCACATGAAAAAAGACAGGATGTATCACTGTATATATACTATCATCTTACTTTGGTAAAACTCATGCATATTTGGAGGAGACTGGAAGAAACTTCACAGAATGTTAATAGTAATGATTTCTTGGTGATAAGATTATTGATCATATAAAAAGCTTTTTTTCTACAACAGTTTTCTGTACTTTATAAATTTAGCCATAATAAACATGAATTCCTTTTATAATCAGTGAAAAAACATTTAAAAAGAAACAGAACTTACTGCTATAAGCAGCTGTCACTTAAATAGCTAGTAACATTCACACTCATTCACTAATTCACTGTTTTAGATTCCCGACCCTGTTCTAGGTGCTGTGCAGGTCCTTGGGATGGAAAGTAAAATAGAACATAATCCTTACCCTCAAGGAGCTCACTGTCTACAGGGAAAAATACAAATGTGTATATGCCTATATCTTTATGTCTATATATCTGTATCTGTATATATTTATATTATTTGTATCTATGTATTAGGTAGAGCTGCCTTGACTCTGTGTCTTGGTAGTGTGGCCTAATGTAGTAGGTGTCCTGTAGGGTCCAGTGGCACAGCCTCCCCTATCACCCAAGCTGGGTACTCAAGGGGTGCCCGTTCTGTGGGCTGAGTACACCTCCTCTTGCAGTTGAGCCTAGGCTGCTGTTGGCAGGTCAATGAGAAGGATTTACCCAGGCTGGTCAGCTGCAAGAACTGGCTGTGACTACTGACCACCAACCTCTACCATCCGTGGAGGATCAGCTGTGCAGGGGCAGGGTGGTGGTACTCTGACAAGGTCTGTTGCTGCTCACTGGGTGAGCAGGCCCTGGGGTTTCCCAGGTGGTGCAGGGTAAGTTCAGCTCCCACCTGCGTTTTGCCTGGGGCCAACCTGCCTGAGCTATCAAGCAATCAGAGATGGCTGCTGCATGCGCTGGGCTTGGAGATTCCCAGGTGAAGCTAAACTGTAAATCTAGGCTGGCTGATGCTAGTGCCATGCCTGGGGCTCACTGAGGCAAGCTATTGCTTGTTTGATAGGACTTAGGAAGATGTGAAGCATGAACCAAGACCAGTCATTAATATGGAAAAGCAGCTTGGGTTGGCCCATAAGTTGGGTGGGGCAGAGTCTCTGGGGATCTCCAAGGCGGGCCAAACAGTGTTAGCCAGGTTGATGGAGTCTCAGATATGGCACCAGCTTGCTCGCTCTGTGGCTTTGTAGGGGGAAGGTTTAGAAAAGAGACAATAACCTCTGCTTGCATTGATGCCAGACACTTTGGTTTCTCCCTGTATGCCCCTGGTGCCTTTTCAAGCTGCTACCCCAGTGCTGGAGCTCAGAGGGAATGAGTCTGAGTGGGTGAGTCTGTGTGAGGGTTCTTTAAGAGGAACTACTTGGGGATCCAGAAGTTTCTTCCACTGACTCAATCCCCACTGGTTTTTGCAGCCAGAAGTTGTAGGGACTTATTTACCTGGCACTGGAATCATGGGCTGGGAGGGCCTGGTGTGGGACTGGAACCCCTCACTCCCGAGATATCCCTCCTAAATTTTTATTCACCACATGTGGTATGGGACCAGCCTGTTCTGTGCCTGCATCCATCCTACCAGTCTGGATGGATGTGGTTTCTTTAATTACATAGTTCTTGGACTTCCGTACAACTCGATTTCTGACAGTTCTGATGGTGGTTCTATATTTTAGCTGTGATTTTGATTGGTTATGTGAGGAGGCTAGCCATGTCTGCCTATGCTGCCATCATGACCGGAAGTCATTTGTATCTGTATCATCTGTATTTGTATCTCTATCTCTAATCTTCCACAGTGGAGATAAAAGTAAATTAAGGTATGTATAGGACGCCCTGAATGAGGGGAGAAGTAAGGAGTTTCACACCATAGGGGACAGCCTGATTTCTTCTTCAGTAAATGATGGCAACTGGTCCGATGTTGTCCAAGGGTATGAACTGTGGTCGAACCACACATATACTCCCCCAAGGGACACATACCTCTGTTTTCCTTGGCCAGGTTGTCTGCCATCTCCCAGTAGTCATAGCTGTGGAGAATGCTGTTGGTGATGCTGACGTGATTGGCTGCCATCTGGTGGATGCGCTGTGGGATGCTGACGATGGTTGAAGGGGACAGGGTGTTGGTACTGGAGAGGCTCCCCTGAGATCCCACGGAGCTGGTGGGGGAGGGGTTGGGAGACATGGGGGATGGGGTTCCAGTGCTCCTGGAAGGGGAGAGCATAGAAAGATAAGGGTGGAAAGGTTGGTACCAGGTGAGGTGGGACAGCCCACCAGGACACTACTGTAAGCAAAGTAGCACACTGCCCAGCAGCAGGCAAGGGCTCGTGTGTTGCCTTTTCTTTGGAAAAATGAACTTACTTTCCACTGGCTCCCCATGGAGATGGGGCTTGGGCAGCTTTAGATGAATTCTGCAGGAAAACAAAAATATTGACAGTAAGCCATCTGCTTAGGATTACAGAGCTAACAATTACATGTTTTCAGGTGATCGTTGAGAGAAGTAATGGCTGACACTGCAGATAAAATGCAGATTCCTAGAAAATGGATCTGGGGAGTCACAGGTCCTAGGCTCTTGGCTCACTCTCTGAAACCCAGTGGGGGACAGCATACGGCCTGCCAGGCTCCATGACAGCCTATCATGGGTTTCCATGTACCAAATTCTGTCTGAAATTAAACCATAATCCTGAGGGTTCGATGAATCCTGAACTAGTTTAATTTTTCCATCTTAAACTAGCTTAATTTTTCTGAAAGGGAAAAGAGAGTAGCCCTGCCCCCACCCCACCCCCCCCAGCAAGAACACCTTACATGGAAATGTAGGGCATATTTGTAGAAACCGTCAGCATACATTTAATCCCAGATATCACATTGTATTATTTAAATTTATAAGGTTTAAAAGTATTTCTCTTAAAGAAAGTTACTTTTGAATATTTCTAAAAGAACAGATTAAAATATATTTCCTCGACAAGGTACTCAAACATTCTGATTTACCTAAGTATTCTAATTTGGGATGTTATGTTTCACGAGCCAGTTGCCAACATCAGGCATTTACAAAAAGTTCTGCCTTTGGTAAGGCAAAGTTCCTAAGTGTACAGATGAATTTCCTCTCTGAGAGCCCAATAACGCTTTCTTGGACCTAAGTCTATGGGACTGTTAAGCAAAAAATCTTTATAATGCTGATGTGAATTTTCCCTACCAGAGACAAGAAAATAGCCTCAGCTTGGTCCTCCAGAGACAGAACTTTTTTTGGTTAAAAAGAACTTTACAAAGTGGTGACTGATTTTCGTTGGGGTGTCATCAAGAAATGGCATTACATGTGGCAATTTTAAAGTTGCCTTCACGCTCCTTCCACTACCACTAAGCAAGCCCTGTGACTGTGAAATCCTGGGTGGGAACAAAGTCCTTTGTTCAGAGACAGCTCTGTAGCAATAAAACACATTCTTTGTGGACAATTTACCATTGTTACCTGAACGTTCCATAACCATGGAACTTTAAGGAGCATTTAAATAGCCTTTAATTAAGGGTTACTACCAATAACTTCTGAAGGGGAAACTCTTGATTTTTAAGTTGTGTTCTCTATGCATTTTGTACATATTCATGGACTGTATACATACATAAAGAACTTCTTGTTTTCCTTAAAGTTCTGTCGTAACCCCTGTGGCCTATGGAGTTTAGATTCCTTCTCTGTTGAAGCATTTTTCTTGACTGTGATAACTCTCTTTAGTATTAGTTCTCAGATTCTAAATTTTAAAAAATGACCTTAGGTGTCCAAAGTAAAGAGAAAGGCTTAATGTCAGTCAGGGCCGTTACCTTCTTGGCTGAGCACCTGGTTACTCATGCATGACCAGGAAGGAGGCGGCATGCTGGATGCAGGACCCGCAACAGAGCCTGGTCATCAGAGATGATCTCTAAGAAGTGGCATTGGGTTTGAGTGTCTAAAATGATGGTTTTGTATCTCACAAAAAGTTGGTGGAGGTAGAGATGGTATAATTTCTTGCTTCTAGAGACAGATGGACAGTGAAGAGGCCCAAAATCTCAAATTAATTATTACTTCAGGTCTACTTCGGAAGAGTACATGAAAGGTTTTCTTCTTTTTTAAATATATTTTATTAATTATGCTATTATAGTTGCCCATTATTTCTCCCCTTTATTCCTCTCTGCCATATACCCCACTCCCACCATCATTACCCACCCCTTAGTTCATGTCCATGGGTCATACATATAGGTTCTTTGGCTTCTCCATTTCCCATGCTATTCTTAACCTCCCCCATTTTGTACCTACTATTTATGCTTATTCCCTGTACCTTTTCCCCCATTCTGCCCCCTCCACTCTTCCAGCTGCTCCCCATTTGATAACCCTCCGTGTGATCTCCATGTCTGTGATTCTGTTCCTGTTCTAGTTGTTTGCTTAGTTCATTTTTTTGTTTGGTTGTTGATAGTTGTAAGTTTGTTATGTTACTGTTCCTATTTTTGATCTTCTTTTTCTTAGATAAGTTTCTTTAATATTTCATATAATAAGGGCGTAGTGATGATGAACTCCTTTAACCTGACCTTATCTGGGAAGCACTTTATCTGTCCTTCCATTCTAAATGATAGCTTTGTAGGATAGAATAATCTGAGATGTAGGTCCTTGCCTTTCATGACTTTGAATACTTCTTTCCAGCTCCTTCTTGCCTGTAAGGTTTCTTTTGAGAAATCAGCTTATGGGAACTCCTTTGTAGGTAACTATCTCCTTTTCTCTTGCTGCTTTTAAGGCTCTCTCCTTATCTTTCATCTTGGCTAATGTAATTATGATGTGCCTTGGTGTGTGCTTTCTTAAGTCCAACTTCTTTGGGACTCTGAGCTTCCTGGACTTCCTGGAAGTCTATTTCCTTTGCCAGATTGGGGAGGTTCTCCTTCATTGTATTTTCAAATAAGTTTTCAATTTCTTGCTCTTCCTCTTCTCCTTCTGGCACCCCTATGATTCAGATGTTGGAACTTTTAAAGTTGTCCTGGAGGTTCCTAAGCCTCTCTCCATTTTTTTTTTTTTTTTTGCATTCTTGTTTCTTCATTCTGTTCTGGTTGAATGTTTATTTCTTCCTGCTGGTCCAAATTGTTGATCTGAATCCTGGTTTCCTTCCTGTCACTGTTGGTTCCCTATACATTTTCCTTTATTTCACTTTGCATAGCCTTCACTTCTTCCTCTATTTTGTAATCATACTCAATCAATCTTGTGAGCATCCTGATTACCAATGTTTTGAACTCTGCATCTCATAGGTTGGGTATCTTTTCATCGCTTTGTTGTATTTTTTTCTGGAGCTTTGATCTGTTCTTTCATTTGGACCATATATATTTTGTCTCAGCACACCTGTTATGTAATAAGGGATGGAGCCTTAGGTATTTGCCAGGGGGGGCAACCCATGTCACTGGGTTGTGGAGCTGTATGTGGGGGAGGGGTCCAAAAGGGAACAGTGGGGCTTGCTCTGCTCTCAGCTGGGTTTCAGTCACTTCCTCTACTGCCCACAGTCAAATTGGGCCCTTCTGGTGGTGATTCCTGGGTGGGTGGGTTTGTGTACATTCTAGGACTCTGTTGGTCTCTCCAACAAACTCTCTTGTGAGACTGGTAGCTTCTCCCACTGCCTCAACCCATACAGGTGTCTTCAGTCAGAGGTTCTGAGGCTTTATTTCCCCCACTGGAACCCTGGGTTACGTCATCTGTCTTGTTCCCCAGTGTTTCCTCCAGGTTTATCCACACATAAATGTGGGACTGCCCACTCTGTCAGCCACCACCTTGCCTGCCTCTGTCCTCTAGCTGCTGCCTTGCCATGAGTCCTCTCCACTCTTGCTGCCCGCTGCTACCCCTCCTACTGATCTGGATGAATGTTTTTTCTTTAACAATTCAGTTGTTGGACTTCCATACAGTTCAATTTTCTGGCAGTTCTGGTTATTTCTTTGTTTTTAAATTGGTTGCTGTCCTTATTTTGGTTGTGCATGCGAAGAGGCAAAGTGCATCTATCTATGTCTCCATCTTGGCCGGAAGTCAAGAGAAAGTTTTTTAGTTTTATTTTTTTCAGTGAAAATGATTTCATTCCCTGAGACAGGTAAAAGTTCTAATTTTATAATTCTATCTTTATGTTTATATATTGCTATTTGTTCTAGTGCTTCTGAGCTTTAACAAGTCATTTTTTAAAAGATTTTATTTATTTATTTTCAGAGACAGGGGGTCAGAAGGAGAAACAGTTGGAGAGAAACATCAACTGGTTGCCTCCCGTACACACCCAGCTGAGGACCTGGCCCACAACTGGGGCATGTGCCCTACTGGAATGAAACCAGCAACCCTTCAGTTAGCAGGCCAGAGCTTAATCCACTGAGCCACACCAGCCAGTTAAAATAACACTTTTATCAATAATTAATTAAGCAGAAGTTCTAAGTAGTTACTTCCAAGAGGAAGAAGCTCTATGTAAACACAAAGATGAATTTCCTGTGACATAAAATTGGTCACTAAATCTTCTTTCTCTTGAGGTCATCAAAATATTTGGACTCCAGGCAGAGAGATACATTAGATGGGCTCTCAAGGCCATTCTCCGAGTCCTGAACACCACGAGTATATCCTAACGGGGTTAGTGTAGGTATCAGAAGGCTCCTGTATTATCTACAAAGCAATGGATTCTATTCTCAAAAATGTCCTTGATGGGGAGACAACTGAATACAAGGAACTATACCACCCATCAGCTAAACAGTACCTTAAAATAGTCGATAAGTGCTTTTGAATACTTTACAGCATGATCCCTTTTGAGTCGAAACATCCGCCAGTACAGGAGAGCCAGGCATCGGTAACTGCAGCAGAAGAAGAGAAATGAGCCCTGAAACCATGAGTGTGTCCTTTGCAAACAAGACTTTAAAAAAATCTTGTTGTTTCAAGCACTCAATATTTATATCATGATTATATATATAATATACATACACATATGATTGTCAGTATCTGATCTTCCTTTTGTTCAGAAGTTACACTTCAAAATTTCCATAAGTAAATTTAACTTAATATTAGCTTTACTGCTTTGTTGGGGTGCGGGGCCGGCCATTTTCTTCATCCACCACTAGAGGACAGTGTCTCCCCACAAGAGGAGCGAGGAAGCCCTAGGTCACAGCTTTCACTGCTTACTGGGGGAGTTTCAGGGCAGAGCTACCTCTATTTCCCTCTGACACCCTGGCCTTGCAGCACCATCGGCTTTGCTGAAAGAATAGCCTTTACCTTTAAACTACTTTACTTGATTATAATTAGTTTAAATAAAGGAACAGATACATGTTTTATGAATAAAAACTATGTTGTGAAGTTATGCTATTTTATATATTTACATAGTAGTAATATTACATAATATTAATTATTAATCACCATTACTTATTAATCCTAATATGGACCTTAAAGTTTGAAAAGAGTGCAGAAAGCATTTCCTTGAGACATATCCTCTTTTTCTTGATCCTTTCCACTCACAATTATCTGCTAACTCAGATGTGGTATTGACATACTAGATTCCCAACACATCAAATAAAATGTAATGGTCTCTTCTTAGCATATCAAACTCCAGATGATGTGATGGTACAGAATTACCTGAGGCCTTCTCTTTTTTGTATGTTGCCATTATTTTATTTATTGTTTGAGACTTGATTGTCCACTCTGCGGATCAGGGGAATATAAACCTTTAGAGAGCAAAATATTCTGGATCCTTATCACAGAAGGAACAAATAAAGAGGTGTCTTGTGATTTGGGGGAGTGGGGCGAGATGTTCTGAGCAGGTGTAATAGGGAAATTACTATTATAACTACATATTCATTATCATTGTAATCATCATAGATATAAAAATCTATTACATGTTGGTTAACATTTTAAAAGAAAAGCTTTCATTATGAAAGTGTAATAAGTGCTCCTCAGTTTAGTGTGTTGATAACGTGAGTGCATCATCTTCATTCAGTCATACTAATCTCACATGTAAAGAGACAGATGAATTATTTTGATTGCAATTAAAATGTTAAACACAAGAAAAATTACATTTGGCAAAATTCACATTCAAATCATTAAAATGCAGACCTACCTGATTTTAACACACACACACACACACACACACACACACACACAGAAAAAGGGACCCTTGCACAACGGACCAGCCACCTTTCCATCACTGAATGCACACCATGGCTGGTACAGCAGCAAGCAATAGGGTGGGCTCTCCCTGGCTGACATTAGACATGTATTTGGTTTTTCATGTTAGAAGGCACTAGAAGAACATTATGCATTTCAGCACTTGGTTTGCCAACCAATGACCATGGATGTGCAGGCCGGGCAGACTATTTTAAGCAGATATGATGCAACTCACCATAATGCAGCCAGTTGTTTATCTTCTGGTGTGGCATTGGGTCCTGAGTGGGTTTTCAGTCTCATAGCATACCTAGAAGAAGGAAAAGAAAGCAAAACCAAAAAAACTTTTTAAAATTGATTAAATTCATTAGGATGACATTGGTTAATAAAATTATATAGGTTTCAAGGAAACAATTTTATACTACATCATCTGTATATTGTATTGTGTGTTTACCACCCAAAATCAAGTATTTGTCTGACACCATTTATATCACTTTCACCCTCTTCTAACTGCCCCAGCCCCTTTCACTCTGATAATCACCATATTGCTATCTGTGTCTATGAGGGTTTTTGTGTGTGTGTGTGTGTGTGTGTGTGTGGCTTAATCCTTTTTCACCTGGTCACTTAAGGCCTCTCCCCTCTGCCAGCTGTCAGTCTATTTTCTATACCCATGAGTCTGTTTCTATTTTGTCTATTTTTCATTATATTCCATTACTTATTTCATTATAAGTAAAATAATATCATATTTGAATTATTTGACTGACTTATTTCACTTAGCATAATATTTTCCAGGTCCATTTAAACTATTGAAAAAGGTAGGATTTCCTTATTTTTATGGTTGAGTAGTATTCCACTGTGTAAATGTACCACAGCTTTCTCACCTACTCATCTAGTAATAGGCATTTGGGCTGCTTCCAAATCTTGGCTATTGTAAATAATGCTGCAATGAACACAGAGGTGCATATATTCTTTTGAATAGCGTTTTGGGTTCCTTCAGGTATATTTCCAGAAGTGGGATTGCTGGGTCATAAGACAGTTCCATTTCTAATTTATTGAGGATACTCTATATTGTTTTCCCTAGTGGTTGCACCACTCTGCATTCCCACTAGCAGTGCACAAGGGTTCCATTTTCTCCATATCCACACCAACACCTGCTGTTTGTGGATTTACCATAGCCATTCTGGCCTGTGTGAGGTGATAATCTCATTTTAACTTGCACCTCTCTGATGGTAAGTACTCTCTGATGGTGAGCATTTTTTCATATGTCTATTGGCTATCTGTTATGTCCTCTTTGGGGAAGTGTCTATTCAGGTCCTTTGCCTATTTTTTAATCGGATTGTTTGTTTTCCTGGTGTTGAGCTGTATACTTCTTCATATGTTTTGGAAATTAACCCCTTAATCAGATGTATTATTGGCAAATATGTCCTCCCATTCAGTAGGTTGTCTTTTCATTTTGTTGATGGTTTTCTCTGTTGTGCAAAACGTTTTTAGTTTGATGTAGATCCATTTGCATATTCTTCTTTTGTTTCCTTTGCCCAAGGAAATACAACAGAAAAAATACTGCTACAAGAAATGCCTGAGATTTTATTTCCTATGTTTTCTTCTAGAATTTTTATGGTTTTGAGCCTACATTTAGGTCTTTAATTCACTTTGAGTTTATTCTTGTGCCTGGTGTAAGAAGGTAGTCATTTCATTTATTTTGCATGTCCCTGTCCAATTTTCCCAACACTATTTATTGAATAGTCTGTCTTTACCTCATTGTATATTCTTGCATTAATTGACCATAAAGATGTGGGTTTATTTCTGGGCTCTGCATCCTGTTCCATTGGTGGTCTATGTGTCTGTTTTTATGCCAGTACCATGCTGTTTTGATTACTAAGGCCTTGTAGTATAGTTTGATATTAGGTAGTGTGATTCCTCCAACTTTGTACTCCTTTCTCAAGATTGCTGTTGCTATTCATGGTCTTTTGAGACCATGAATCTACATTTTTTGGAATATTTATTCTAGTTCTGGGAAATACACCATTGTTACCTTGAAAGGAATTGCACTGAATCTATAGATTACTTTGGGTAGTATGGACATTTTAATGATGTTAATTCTTCTGATCCATGAACATAGTATATGCTTCCATTTATTTGTATCTTCTTCAATTTCTTTTTTTCAGTGTCTTACAATGTTTTGAGTATAGGTCTTTTACATCCTTGGTTAAATTTATTCCTAGGGAGCCAATCCACAGAGGAACCGAGCAGGCAGCCAACAGTGCCACAGCATATATGAAAATAGGAGATCAAAATCTGTAGCGGACATTGAAAAACCAGATGGTAAGGAAAGTTCTTCAGGACAATAAGAGCCCAGGGATCAGCGCAGGGACCAGGGCAGCTGAAGCCCCAGGCCAGCGCTTGCCGGGTCTGCCACAGGACTCTAGGGAGGGAGGAGGGTCAACCACTTGTTCCTCGGCCAAACAAGGGTTGAGCAGCAAGGCGAGAGACCTGGTTGCTTGAAGTTGCAGAGAGAGAAGTTAAGGTCTGAGTGGCAAAAACGCTGAGGCTGTGAGCACCTACACATAGTGCTGGGTGGAGTGCAGGCTGGAGCCCCTGCAACCAGAGGCACCCGCAACCGGAGGAGGGGGCTTTGGGGAAGCCCATGTCGGGATCCAGGAGTGTGAGTGATCTGTGGATGAACCAGAGCCCATGCATGTGAACCCAGGGAGTGTGCAGGATCTGGAAAGCCTGGAGCTCACGCCTGTGAACTTAGGGTGAGTGTGCATACCGCAGAAACCCGGAACCCACACTTGTAAACTCGGGCAGTGAGCGCGCTACATAGGAGAATGGGCGCTCACACCTGTAAACCTGGGGAGTGCACACAATCTGTGGGAAAACTGGAGCTCACCCCTGTGAACCAAGGGTGAGTGAGCAAAACGCGGGAAACCCGCGGAGCCCACACTCGTAAACTCCGGCAGCATGCATGCTCCGTAGAAAACCTGGAACCCGCACCAGTAAACCAAGGATGGCACGTGCGCCCCATCGGAGACCCAGAGCTCACACCTGTAAGGCCCAGAGCCCACGCACGGAGGCCCTGAGCAGAGAGGTGGCGGGCTAGCCCTGGTGAGAGTAGCCCAAAGCTAACTGAGTGCTGAACAGGGAGAAAAGTGATACCATGACCCCTAGGCCATTGCAGACAGCAAGCCCAGAAAAACCAGCTTGACAAGTCTGAAAACAACAAAAGTTTTTTTGTTTTTTTGTTTTAAAAAAAATAATTTTATTATTATTTTTTAATTATTTTTATTTTTTTACCCCTCAACTCCTTTTGCTTCTCTTTACTTCTTTCTTGTTTTATTCCTTCTTCCTTTCTTTCCAAATTTCTCTCTTGTTCCTTGCTCTTTTCTTCCCACAAAAATACCCACGAGTGAGACAAAAAAACGAACAAACCTAGAACTGTGAAAAAAACACAGTTGGTCCCAAAGAGGGGGCATCCCAATAGCTGAGACTGTGGGAGCTGTGAACACCAGGATACCAGAAGGAGACTGCACCACTGAATCTCACAGGTATTCTACCACAGAAGTTCATACCAAAAACCCAGGGAGCCAGAACAGATCAATTTAAGAAGCTGAGGCTAACAAGAAGAGTCTCACAAACATGGGAAGACAAAGAAACAATTCCCAAATGAAAGGAAAAGAGGAAGCCCCAGAAAGAATGCTAAATGAAATGGAGGCAACCTAACTATCAGATTTTGAGTTCAAAGCAATGGGTGTCAGGAAGCTCCAAGAGCTCTCATTGAGCTACCAGAAA
>PVKU01002890.1:23422-203580 GCA_004027475.1 Anoura caudifer
ACCCAGAAAGAGCAAGAAAACAAAAAGAGGCTCAGAAAGAATGAAGAGGGATTCAGAGAAATATAAGACAATATGAAACGTAATAATATCTGTATAATAGGGATACCAGAAGGAGAAGAAGAAGAGCAAGGGATAGAAAACCTATTTGAAAAAAGTAATGATGGAAAACTTCCCAAATATGATGAGATAAAAAGTCACACAAATCCAGGAAACACAGAGAGTCCCAATCAAGAGGAACCCAAAGAGGCCCACTTCAAGACACATCATAATTAAAATGGCAAAATTCCAAGACAAAGAGAGAATCTTAAAGGCAGCAAGGGAGAAAAAGGAAGTAACATACAAGGGAGCCCCGATAAGGTTAGCAGCTGATTTCTCAATGGAAACGCTCCAGGCCAGAAGAGAATGGCAAGAAATATTCCAAGTAATGAGAACCAAAGGTCTGCAACCAAGACTACTTTACCCAGCAAGGCTTTCAAGATAGAAGGCCAAATAAGAAGCTTCCCAGACAAAAGAAGTCTAAAAGAATACACTTCTACCAAACGAATTTTACAAGAGATACTAAAGGGATTGCTTTAAGGAAAGGAAGGAAGGAAGGAAGGAAGGGAGGGAGGGAGGGAGGGAGAGAGAGAGAGAGAGAGAGAGAGAGACACAGGTACAAAAATGGCAATGAATAAGTACCTGTCAATAATAACCTTAAATGTAAATGGATTAAATGCTCCAATCAAAAGACATAGAATAGCTGAATGGATAAGAAAGCAGGACCCACACATATGCTGCCTACAAGAGACCCACCTTAGGACAAAAGACCTACACAGACTCAAAGTGAAGGTCTGGAAACAAATTTTCCAAGCAAATGGACATTTTATTCTTTGTAACTATGTTGCTCTTATTTTTTTTTCTTCTTCCTTCTTAGTTTTTCTTATTCCTTTCTTCTCCTTCCTCCTACCCCCTCTCCTCTTACTATTCTTTTTTTATTAGAAGACCCTTTAATATTTCTTGTAAAACTGGTTTAGTGGTAAAGAACCCATTAAACTTTTTCTTGTCTGGGAAGTTCTTTATTTCTCCTTCAATTTTAAATGACAGCCTTGCTGGGTAATGCAGTCTTGTTTGTAAGTCTTTGCTTTTTTTATTATTTATTTATTTTATCATTTTTATATTCCATGCAATCCCTTCTGGCCTGTAATATTTTTGTCGAGAAATCTTCTGAAAGTCCTATGGCAGCTTCCTTATAAGTAATTAACTGTCTTTCTCTTTTGTTGCTTTTAAGAATCTCTCTTTGTCTTTCATCTTTGACATTTTAATTATGATATGTTGTGGTGTGGGCCTTTTTGGGTTCATTTTATTTGGGACTCTCTCTTCTTCATACTCTTGCATGTCTTTTTCCTTCAGTAGGTTAGGGAACTATTCAGTCATTTCTTCAAGGAGGTTTTTGATCCCTTGCTGTCTCTTCTCCTTCTGGTATCCCTGTGATGCAGATGTTGTTATGCTTCATGTTGTTCCAAAAGTCTCTTAAAACTTCCCTCCTTTTTAGAAATTTTTTCTGCCCTGATTGGGTGTTTTCTACTATCTTGTCTTGCAAATCACTGATCTGAGACCCTGCTTCATCAAACATACTGTTTATTTCTTCTAGTGTCTGCTTCATTTCAGCTATTGTATTCTTCATTTTTGACTGGTTCTTTTACATGGATCTATGTCCTTTTTAATGCTGTTGTAGTTCTCACTAAGTTCCTTGAGCATCCTTATAACCATTTCTTTTTTTCAGTTCTTATCTGGTAAATTGCTTGCCTCTATTTCTTTTAGCTCCTTTTCTGGAGATTTCTCCTGTTCTTTAATTTGGGGCATGCTTCTTTGTCTTCCTATTTTGGCTGCCTCTTTCTGTTTGTTTCCATATATTTAGGTAGACCTGCTAGGTCTTCCAGTTTTGGTAGGGTAACCTTATGTAGTAGGTGTCCTGTGGGTCCCATTGGCACAGTCCTCGATCACCTAAAGCTGGGTACTCCAGGAATGTCACTTTCGTGAGTTACTGTCTTGAGTGTCAGATGGTAGCATAATTTTTGTTTCAATCATCAAATAAGATTTATAAAACTCATGAGAGAAGTTTATTGCACATATCCAAATTTCTCTTCTGATGTTCTTTCTTCTTTCCTCATGCTTCAAGATTCCTTTTTTTGGTCATTTCCTTTCTGTTTGAGGAACTTCCTTTAGCTAATCTGTAAGGGTGGGTTTTCCTTAGTCTCAGAATATACTTATTTCCTCCTCAGTCCTGAAAAATAAAGTTTCACTGAATCTAGAATTCACTGTTTGATGTTTTTTTTCTTTTCTTTCAGCACTTAAAAATATTGTGTTGTTCTATTCTGGTTTCCACAGTTTCAGATACAAAGTCTGCTGTCATTTGAATTGTTCCCCTATAGGTGACATATCATTTCTCTCTGGTTGCTATCAGGATTTGTTTTTGTTTTTAGTTTTCAGAATGTAGTTATGATGTGTCTCCACATGCATTTTATCCTATTTGGGTTCTTCTTAGCTTCTTGAGCCTGTAGTTTATGTCTTTCACCAAATCTGGCAAGTTTCCACCATTACTTCTTCAAATACTCTTCAGTCCTACTGTCTTCCTCTGTTTCTGAGACTCCAATGATATATATTGTATGTTTCGTTATTAGGTTTGAGGCTTTTATCTATTTTTTCATTCTATTTTCTCTGTTACTCAGATTGAGTTAATTCTATTTCCTGTTCATTGATCCTATACTTTGTTATCTCCACTGTGTTACTGAGCCCATCCAGTGAGATTTTTGTTTCTGTTAGTTTTGGAAAGAATTATTTCACATAATGGGTATTAGACATTATCCAAAGAAACTGAACTGGATGAAAACAAATCATGTGACAAAGGTTTCTCAGTAGGGTTAACAGATGAAGTCCCTTTAATGGTTCATGAAAGAGATGATAATGATGTGCCTTTCTAGGTCTCCATCATAGAAGGTAAGCATCTCCCACCAACAGCCTTGATGTGCTTCCATCGGAAACCTTGCTTCTGCTCACATTACATGTCTTAACCCAGGCTGTGAAATGATGCTCATATCTAAGTCTTACAATAGAACAATGTCAGGACCCTCTGAGATAGTGTATCATAGGATAAACTTCACTTCCTAAAATCCTCCTGAATCTTCCTTCCTTTCATTAAATACTCCTGAATCATTATTGATAGAATTAGAATTGAGATTATACTAACATGAATCAGATTTTTAAAATGCAACATAGAGGTGACATGAGTTAAAAATCTGTTACTTCCTAGCTGGGTGAAGTAGGCATTCATGTCTCACTCAGACTCAGCTTCCTTCCTGCAGCAATTAGGCATTATAGGAGCTGCCCTGCCTCACTCACAGACAGCAAAAGAGGCAGGGGATGTTAAAATGTCATGCAAAATTTTATATTCTTACTTTTGGAGATGAACACGGGTTTTTGGTAGCTGATAATGCAAGCTGACATTCTTTTCTCTGCATTCCGAGTACTTAAAAACTTTTCTCACTCCCTCACCAACTCCACCCCCCGCCAAGAAGAAAACAGCACTTACCTTATAAGCTCCACTGTTTCTGAATACATTGTGTAAGGAGACTTGGATTCCATTGGGCCCTGTTCCATTGCATTTCCACACTCAATGAATGACAAGGCTGCTTCAGCATAGTTCAATGCCTTTCCAAACTTTTCCACCTGATCAACAGAGTTAACACAATGTTTTCTTTAAGTACAGTTTTTTAAAAAAGAAACAGCAGTGTCTATACACTTTGTTTGCGAAACCCAACTTTTGAGTTCCAAATTCCTGTGAATGGAGCTGAGAGAAAAAAATGGAATTCTTCCTCCTCTATTATCTTCATAAATTGCCACTGGTTTAGGATAAGTGAATGGTTACAGACAGAATTGTACCAAATTCATATAACAACTGCCAATCAGAATTGCTCAGAACTTCATTGTTGACCTAATTTCTACTTTCCTCTTTCTAACCCCTAATAGTTTGGCAACTTCATTCCTTGCCCCCTCATGCTATGCTAAATATATGGCAAAGTTGGTAGGCCTGACTCCATATAAAAGTTTTCATCTTTTTTTTGTATACTCCAACTTTGATGATTTCTGGCCTTGGTTATTGCCTTTTACATTATCTGTGACATTTCCATTTCCATGCCTTCCTCCTGTTGTGTATGTGTATATGTGTGTGTTTTTAGTTATTTCTTTAAGAGTTAGGACCTCACTTAAGGATGAGAGTAAGGAGAGAAAAGGAGAAGAGATAAAACTCAAGGCAATATTTCAGTTTAGCTAAAATAGGATACAGAATTGAAATGTAATAAAAAACATATTTTGGGGTTTATATGAGGTTGTCTAAATTTATGTCAAGCTTTCCCTACAACAGCAAGAATCAGCATTATATTCTGAGGGTCTCATAAGTCTAAATTTACACATCAAGTTCTTGGTTCCGTACATTGTTACTCTTTGTGGATAATTACCTACTCTAAGTTTGAAATGCATAATCTTTCTGGTTTTCAAATATTTACTCATCAATCAAAACAGGATTACACAAATACTCTAACTAGTAATATGTCTTGCCTCTAAAAAATTATCATTCATAATGATACCTTAGAATGCTTAGAGCAAAATTCTCCCTCATTAGCAAATCAAATTTTTAAATAGCTTATAACTCCAAAAGGCTATTGAGCAATATTTCTTAGCAACATTTTAAGGAAGCCATTCATTCATTAAGTATTTTCTTAAGCACCCAATTCTGTACTATGTGCACTTGATACACACAAATTCCTTTCCGGGACATATAAAACATTTAGAGAGAAAAAATGCACATCCACATTTCAGAGTACAGTTCACAGTACAAGGCAGTTTGTGATTAACTCAAAATGCCAAGCAAGGAGACTAATGCACATGAGATGGTAGGAAGGGAGCAAGTGATGGGGATACAGAGGCTGGGAGGCCTAGGGGAAGAGACCTGAAAATGACACTGGGAAGGAAAGGATTTGGGGAGTGTGCTGAAGATGTGAATGTACCTGAAAGTGAGAATGTGTAAGTATGTGTGAGCCATGAGTGTGTGAATGTGAGGTTCTACAAGTGCAAAGGCCTGCTGCCTGGCATGAGCAAGGTGTGCGTAGAGGCTGCTAGGGGCCAGCCTAGCTGGAGCAGTGTTGGGATAGGCAAGATGACACTGAATGAATAATCCTGATAACCCTTGGGCGATTTAGGAAGAAATTTTCATTCTGTTCTAAAATTCAATGGTCTTGTCCAATAGCGACCATGCTTCAGCTTCTTCAGGTGACTAGAACCCTTCACCCAACTGTGAGATTGTGAGGGCAAGAATGGTACCTTCTCTATTTTCTAATACTCTGGTTATTTCCCTTGTACACTGGTAACCTAGGCAGTAATCTTCATACAAAGAAATATTTGATGAGCAACATCAGTAGCATTGGAAGAGGAGTGCTGGTATGGTTTGAACACCTTCAACACTGGAATAACATGATAAAGGTCATTTGAAATGCCTTTGTCATCTCCAACTCCCCAATCTCAGTTATAAATGCTGGAGGGGAACAGAACTGCTACTCTCAGGCAGGGAAGAGTCCCCTTGGACGAGTCCTCAAGATGTAATAACCATATGATCTCTTTTAGAAAAAAACAGAAATTAAAAAAAAAATCTAATGCCTGAAAAGCTTCAAGCTTTCCAAAACAGTGGATTATCCAAGTAAAAACATTATTTTTTGCAAACATCAAATCAGGGTGACTTTAGAGTCTTTTCTGCAGTATAATCGTTTCTGTGTTGCACAGTTGCAGAGAAGTATTCATTTTGGCAGATACACATGAAGAACATGTGTCTTTTTGAAAAGGGATTAGATCCTGGGACCAAGCCAAGAGTTGGCCAGGCTAACAAGACAAAAATGCAAACCTAGATTTTATTTTAAAGAAAAAAAAAAATACACCACCACTGACTCCACTGCTTGTAGTTACTATTCAAACCTTAGGACTAAATTAAAATATTCATTTATCCAGGGCTTTCTCCCAGTCAGACATTATTGGTTGAAGTAATAATTTATTGGGCTATGAGCATTTGATTGCATAAACATTTTCCTATTTAACAGACCCAGCCATCCTTGTAATAGATTTTATAATTATACCGGCTATATAGCCCCAGTGACGAAGGTGCAGTACAAAAACATAATGTGGAAGAACGAATCTGGAAAGAAGAGGAACTTACCATTGCATCTGCTTTATGCTTCATTCGCTTAGCTTCTTGCATAAAATAATCTGCACTGCGTGGCCTGCAAGGAGAGGATGACACTGCATGTCACTGCTGTGGAAGAGCAAGCTTATGAAAGTACTCGTTCCATTTACTCACAATTTAAAAACTGTGCTTAGCAGGGAATCAAGTACTTTTTGCATTTCCAAATTACTGCCCATATGTAAAGTACCACAATTATATTTTGCTTATGTTAGCGATTCAAAACACAGTATATGTCGATTGTCTACATTTACAGTGATTTTAACATGGTTCTCCAGTGTCTAATTTGTGAATCAGATTTTTTATTGCATGGTTAAGAAAACAAGTAAAAAATCTTATTTCACATGATATTTACATAAAACAATCACTTTTTAATGAGATTTCAAATATACCTCATAATAATTGTATGGATATGTATGGGTGAGTATATTTATGTACCCTTATGAAAATCAGTGTCATTTATGTGCGTTAATGGTACATACAGTTATATGTATCCATGTATAATTATTTTAAAGCTTCACGGTGAGAAATGGAAAGAGGTAATGCTGCATGATTAGAATGAAGTAATGCTTCAGTAGAATAAAGGTAATTGTAAAACGATGTCTGCCTTGTAACAATGCAAACATGGCATGATTCTCCAGAGCTCTGATTAGCTAGCTGGTAAATATTAACAGCAGACATGTGCATTATTAAAGTAGTAACCCTGGCCAGCACTGATTCTGATAGATTCAGTGCTGGAAGATGAAGGTAATTCATCCAGAGACTGATCTGAGTGTACGTAATAACTTCAAGTTACACTAAGGTACTCATCAGGCAATAAATACCTTTACATGCTTAATCTGATAGATTTAAAACAATTTGCACACTTTAGGTGATATTGGCCTAAATGTTTTTTGTATTATGGGTGTTTACGTAATCAATAAACTTGACTTATTTATGAATATCCAATATAAGCCAGGCCTCCCTGAAAGGGAGATAAGGTGTAAGTAGTGATGTTAACCATGGACTGTCTAACCTATTGTCACATGCTTATTTTGAACTGCTTTCTTTCAGATTCTAATGGGTCTTTTTCCTTACTTACTTATTAGGTGGTCAGAACATCCTTTTATACCAAAAGGTCAAAATGCTTAGAAAAACTATGAATATAATGTTGCCAATACCACTGCCATCTAAAAGTATTATCCTCATTTTAATGGTTTTAATCAATCAATAAATAAATCAAATAAAGAAACTGGGATAACAGCAAATAGTTTCAGGTCACCGGTCACAAATCACTGAAGAAAAAGACATTGGTATTCTGTCTCACTTTCCCATAAAAAACTGTCAGGACTGTGGTACCATGCTGAAAATATTTAACTTCTCCAACAAAGAAATGAGGAACACAGTTAGTTGCAGGAGTTCCTTAATGGATATAATTAAACTCCCATCGTTGGCTCATTATCCCTTTACCATTCTTCCTGCCACTCAGGCCTGCAAACTTCCATTCATCTTGCTGCATCTTCACTGGAAGGTGAGGCCTGCAGTTTCTGCCACTGGAAGGCCCTGCTCCTACCAGCTCTGGTTTCTTTAGTTCATTTCCTAGCCATCCAGACTTCTTTCATCTGAATGGCTTTAGTGGCATTTACATGGTGGTTTTCCTTCTTTGTCCCCATATTGACCTTTGATCACACATTGACTACCTGTTTGATCTTTGACTCCAATTCTGGTAGTCTACATCATTTTTGTTGGTGGTGGCTTTTAATGGACTTACTTTATATTTTTGGAGCCACTTTAGGTTGACCGGAAGCAGAAAATACTGAGGGTTCCAGACACTTCCTGCCTCACACACTCACAGACTCCCTTCACTATTAACCAGCCCCCCACCAGCACAGTGGTACATTTGTTACAATCAGTGAACCTATACTGATGCATCATTATCACCCAAAGTCCATAGCTTACATTAGGTTCACTCTTGGTGTTGTATATTCTATGGGTTTTGACAAATGTATAATGATATTTATCCATCATTATGGTATCATACAGAGTAACTGCATCACTGGACAATATGGGTGATGCCCGAAATATCCTCTGCATTATTTTTTGGTTTCCTTTTGCTTCATGCCCCAAAGTGGAAGACCAGACCCCACCTCTAGCCCAAACCCATGCTCCTCCAATCTATCCCAGACCTTAACCCTTGAATAACATTTGTAAAATATGGCTTTCATTAGATCGCCACCCTACTCACAGACCTGAAATCAGTCTTCAGGGCCCATGACCCCTCAGTTCAGGCCTCCAGTAATCTAACCCAACTGTCACTCACCAAGCCCTCCACCACAGGGGTTGTATCCTCACTGTCTTGACATATCATCCCTGTCTTAGAAGCTCTGCTCACTCTCTTTCTTCTGCCTGGAATACTTTCCTCTCTGCTCATTCCCTGAGTGCTCATTCATTGAGTGCCAACTATGAGCCAAGTGTTACCTCTCCCTCAAATTTTACCACCACAAGGCCTTCTTGGTAACTTTGGTCCATACTCATGTCTTTCTTTCCTAATCTGAGACACCGCCTCTTGTTTGTACTACAATCTGGGCATTTAATTATCTTCTGAGCTGTACTGGGCTCAGTCACTGCATACATACAACTTTGTAGCCAGTATCTTTTCAGCGGAGGTATGCTGTAGGCCTCTTTGCTGTTTCCCACCTTGTAGCTTTAGGCACATGGGAGAAAGTAAATGAATCCCCCTTGAACATCACTGAATTCATTTTGAGCTGAGAAGAGAGTGGTGGCTTCCAATGGCAGCAACATAGCCAATGAGCCAGAGAACGTTTCCATGGCAACCTGAAATTCTCTACATCATTATCTGCTCTACACTCTTGTATATGAGGTTGGTCATTTTTTTTCTTGCCCTGTTTGGTAGGTCCTGTCGCTAACAGCTCATCATTTTAAATGCATGAAAGGATTCTCTTGATATTAAGCTATGACAATCTTAGTTTTCATGAGCTTTCTAAGTTACCCTTATGGATAGCAGTGGCTCCTAATTCCTATATGGGGTCCTCAATCAATGCTGTTTTTACCTGCGGCACATGAATGTATTTTTAAACCTGATATGGAGGCTGAGTCACAAACTCTCACAATAGTGTATGTGGATAAGTAACACACCTAATTTTCTGGCTATATCACAGCAGCTACAAAACAATAACCTGAGATGCTGAAAAAAATGTATCATCCAGAGACAGTTTACAACACATTAGTTAGAATTCTCATCTTTGCATATAACAGAGAGCTCATTACACTGATTCACTGAAGACTGCCTGATGATTGGCCCATTTTCTCCTTTTAGGTGATTTCTAGTGTTGCACTACCACGCCAGATCATTATAAAGGTAAGGGGACTGATGGGACATCACCCAAATTGTCCAGTGGTGCAGTGGGTACATGCTCTCACGAAGGCATCACTTCAATTGCAGTGTTCAAGCCAGGAGGAGAATAAACTTGTCACTGTTGTGGTGGTTATAGAACAGAACACGGAAAAGGCACTAAAGTGAAATCTAACTACCTCAGCGTTCGAACAGATCGTTGTCTAATCTATTTTGTTTACACCGAAAACCTATAATTTTTGTTTCTTGTTTAGATAATAACATTCTTTACATTGTTTCCTATGATGGCATTTTGTGAGGATACATGAGCAAACCTAATTACAGTTCAATTAAATATCATACACATAATTGTGTATCTGGGGCTCTTCAGAAATAGGGCTTGTGTAATCTAAACAGGTGAAGCGTAGCTGCACATACCTTTGTTATAAGAGCTCTCAGCAGCAAAAACAGCCTGAGCACTTGATCCAAAGACAATATTTTCTTTTTTCTTTTCTTCTCCTCATCCTTCCACCACCCTACCTACAAACACAACCTTGGTTCTGAGCAGCAACTGAGCCACGCTCATCTTTTTTCTGGGGAGGAGGGTTAAAGCAAGCTTGCTCTCTGTTCTCCTTGGTGGTGAGATCCACCTGAACGTGCTCCCACGGAGAGACGGAGAGGCTGGCGGAGTCCTTTCTGTAATTCCTACCTCTGGGAAACAGTGCCCCAGAAGGACCAGCCTGTTCGGTGAAAACTGGCGGGGATGAGAGCTCAATGTGTTTGAACAAACAGGTTCCTTGGCATGGCAGAAATCTGAATAATTTTCTTAGGGAAGTTGAAATCCAAATCAGAGAAGTAGGCAACTGCATACCAAATCAATTCATCATCTGACATCCTATCAGCTTGTCATTTAATAAGCCCCAGAGATGTCACAGTGTCCCAAGCTTTGGGGCACTTTCTTTACAAAGAGGAATGTGTAAGAAGTTGGCAGATGGGAGAGGAGTTGGGGGCTGGGTGAAAAAGGTGAAAGGATTACAAATACAAACTGGCAGCTACAAAATAGTCACAGGATATAAAGTATGGTGTAGGGAACATAATCAATAATATTGTCATAACTATGTATAGTGCCAGATGGGTACTTAAATTATCGCAGGGATTATTTTGTAAATTATATACATGTCTAACCACCATGCTTCACAACTGAAACTAATATTGAATGTCAACTCTACTGGGAAAAAAATTAAGTAATTATAGTATTTTGATGCACCAAGTGAAGTGAAGTGACACTGTTGATGAGGGCACTTCAGAGTCAGCAACTCCAGGTGTGGTGTTGGCTTTATGGGTCCTTCCTGAAGGAAACAGGTGAACTGCATTTAAGAAGGAAACAGGTGAACTGCATTTAAGAAGGAAGGATTCAGATGCAGCGTTTGTTTCTATAACCTTGGTGTTGGCTGGGACCCCAGAGTCCCTGGGACCTGGCTTCTCAGAAGCGCCAGTGATTATTCACCGTGTCTCTCACAGCAGCAGAAGCTCTTGCAGGAGACAGCTTCTCTTGGCCATGCACAGAAAACTGCGTGCTTTCCAGGATGCACAGGTGAGTGCAGCAGGGTTTTGTCATTTCATCAAAAGCAACTTTCTGGTGAAGGGGAAACTTATCAATTCTATTGTTGTTGTAGTCTGGGTGTGTCATTTAAAATAAAATAATTTCACAAAACCCTTAAACAGATCAGAGAGGTAAGATTTCCAATGGGGAGATCTGAATTCTTTGTCCCCTCAACCCGCAAGCCTAGTCCCTATTTTCTTTCTCTCTTTGTTTTGGTTAGCACAAAAGAAAGACCTATCTAAGAGACAGGGATTTCATAATGGAAATAATTCCATATAAAGAACATAAAGGTGTACTAATCAGGAAAGGTGGGGTCCAGCTGTGAAGCAGCTGGGAAGGGGAGACCCTCAGGAGAAGAGCAATGGCCATGGCAAGCCCTCATGGGAGCACCGTGCCTTGAAGTCATGTCACCTACTCAGGGATTTCATTTGGTGTCCTTTGACTAAATCATGCTGCAAGAGAGCTGACCTTTTACATACAGGAATCTTCCCATCTTCTATAAAATTAAAATCCTTTTAGCTATGAGACTGTCGGGCATAATTACATTACAAATGCCAAGTCCCTCTTCCTTCCCCACCAGCCACATTTCATATGCCATGGCCTTCAGCGCCCCATGGCAGAGGGGGTCAGTTCTTAATGTTGGGAGGTTTAAGGACCTGGCCTCCCATTATTGATGCCATGGGACAGATGGGACGTTTGGCAGTTTGGCTGAAAGTGATGATCGTGATTGACTTCCTTGTGAAATGTGGGTTAGAGATGGCACATCCTCCTGGGAGCAGCAGGCATCCTGGCACTCAGGTTCCCTGGCTTCCCAGTGTGGCAATACGGCTGGTGGGAACAGCGGCTGCATTTTCCAGCCAAGTATTTCACCACTCAGGACTTCTGCACAGAGGCCTTCATGACACGGTTGTTCTCTCTCAGTTTTCTCTGGCCAAGAGCTCCCCTGTCACTAATTATGACACCAAGTAATTTATAGTTCCTGGCTTTGCACTAATGAGATCAGTTTCTAGGCTATGAGTTGAATTAAGTGCTGTCACTCACTGACATAAATTCTTATGATTTTTTTTAAACAAAAGTTTGGTAATCATACCAGTGTCACCTTAAAACCGTGGCTGTCAAGTAGTGAATGTCTTACATGGCTAAATGTCAGCAGAGGAGGTGCAGTCACTGCCACCAACCTGAGCCTGCAATTTATGCAGAACAAGCTGACCTGGATCACATTTTAAAAATGTGTTATTCTGTTCAGTTCCATCTGCATCCTGAAGGCACAAACTGGTGCCTGTTTAATTGGTAAGTAACAAAGAAAAAGGAGCCTGGAAGCCTGTGTATTTAACTTTACCTGCATATAGATTCCTTACATTCATGAAAAAAGAAAAAAAATGCAGGCTTTATACCTCCCTCCCCTGAATGCTGTTATAATTCAGCAGGATTCATTCAACGCTTGATATTGAGTGCCCACCGGATTCAGCTGTTGTCTGAAATGCATGTTTATTCAATCATTAATGAGTATTTCTAATACAAAAGAATGAGTTGACTCTTTTAAAAAGCTACATGGTAGGGCTTTAAAAATTAAATGACAGTGTAGCATCTGTTACTATAACTAGATTTCCAGCAGTTGTACGGTACTTCAGAGCTAATTCTCTTGTTCTTTTCTTCTACTGGTGGCCTTCCTTGGTCATTTCATTGCTCGCTGACATCTTGAGTGAGAAGTCAAGGAAAGTCACAGGAATCAGGTCCTCATCTGTCCAGAAGGCTGCTGGTGAGGAAGCTCCCATAGAAGGTAGGTGAGAGTGGAGCTGGAGGAGGCTCATGTTTTGTGGTCCCAGGGGACCTTTCTGGGGAGGCCACCCACATGCCTGCCTCCCCCATGAATTAATAGTTGAGAATTAATTAATTACATATCCTAGCTCCTTTCTGCCATTGTACCTGGCACTTAGTAAGTGCTTAGCACATACCTATTGAACCTGGGAAACATTTTACACAATTTTAGGTGACTTCCTTGCCCAGGGACCTCTTATGGGACAATCTTTTTCACTGTTTCAAGGCAGACACAATGCTTATTTCTGCTTTTCAAACTTGAAGAATCTTCTCAGGACTTTCTTAGATTAGTGGTTGAGTAGCTGCTTGAGTTGCATGTTTATTTCACTGTTATGGATTTCAAATCAATTGGGACACAGGGCAATTGGAACATAACATCTCTCTCTCCCTATGATGGATATGTAAGAGTGACTTTTAAAATTCTATTACGGCTGTATCCATAAAAGGAGAAACAGTTTTATTGTAGCTGTCAGCCACAAAAATTAGGCATATTGCTAATGGGAAGAATGCACAATAACAGCCTTTTTGTTAATACACACAGTGACAAAATTATATTAGTTTGCAGCCCCAATAGATTGAAAAACATTTGCTTGTATAAATAGCTCAAGAAACTGCAGATTGAAGTAGAACTACTTACTTGTCACTGTTTCTGACTTAGCTTTGTGGTCCACACATTGGAAAATTACTTATGTTTTCATTTGTGTGTGTGTGTGTGTGTGTGTGTGTGTGTGTGTGTGTGTGTGTGTGTTTCAATACCACACCTTTAACATTACCTGCTGGAAATGTCTGATGATTGGGAACCTCAGTCCCTAATGTACCTTAGTATCTGATCACATTGTTAGATTACGACTTCCAAATGCAAATTTCCACGTGGTTCTTAAACACAATTCTAATGTCCTGTCTTTACAAATGGTTAAAGCTCTCATGAACAATTCTCACCACCAAACCCTAATTATATATATAGTTGACCAACTGATTGTATTCACATTACATTCCCCCCACCTAGGGGATTAATGATGACAGGAGAAGAATTCCATGATGTCCTAAATTAAATTACAGTGGGCAGAGAAAGAGACGAGAGTAATTACGCAGTTAATAGCTGTGTGCCAACTAACAACAGACTGCTCGCATTCCAGAATGCGTGCTGGAGAGCTCTGAATCAACTCCTGTACCAAACAAAAGATGCCACCGCATCCTGTATATGCATGAACTTTCAGGACTGTTGCCTGTAACTGATCAAAAATAGTGAATATTTCTTCCTGATGGACTGTGCACCTAGCCTAGAACTGACTCTGCTTCACCTTTTCCTGCCCCCCATTTATAACCAATGGTAATTCTTTCAAAACGATTTACATCTTCCTTCCCCAAAACATACAAAAGAATGGGTCAACTCCAGGATGGCACACTTGTTGCCTCCTTCAGTATCTCTGTTGCTGGTGGATTCGACTGCACACCCCAGGACTTCGCTCTGTTCTGACTAGCGTTTGGCTCAATAAACCATTTTCTTGAAGAAAAACTTTGGTAGCTTGACTCCTTAATCATTATAAAATGTCCATCTTTTTCTCCTGCTACCATTTTTATCTGGTAATCTATATTTTGGATATAAGCATGGCCACATCCACTTTTTTGTGGGTGTCATTTGCTTGGAGTATCATTTTTCACCCTTTCACTTTGAGTCATACTTGTTCTTGCAGCTGAGATGTGTCTCCTGAAAGCAGCACATGGTTGGGTTTTGCTTTTTGATTTAATCAGCTACTCTGTACCTTTTAAATGCAATCCCCATAAAATCCCAATGTCATTTTTTAAAGAAATAGAACAAAAAAAATCATCAGAGTTGTATGGAACTACAAAAAACCCCGAATAGCCAAAGCAATCCTGGGAAAATAAGAACAAAGTCAGAGGTATCACACTCATTGACTTCAAATTATATAACAAAGTGATGATAATCAAAACAGCATGGTATTGGAAAAAAAAGCCCACCAAAAAACCCAGATACACAGACCAAAGGAACAGAACTGAGAGACCAGAAATAAACCCACATACATGTGGGTGAATAATTTTTGACAAAGAAGCCAAAAACTTACAATGGATTAAAGAAAGCATCTTTAATAAATGGTGCTTGGAAAACTGTAAGGCCACATGCAAAAGAATAAAACTAGACTGTTCTCTCTTACCATCCACAAAAATTAATTCAAAATGGATCAAAGACCAAAATGTAAGACCTAGAACAATAAAACACATAGAAGAAATGTATGGACCTTGGTCTTAGAGAGGGTTTTACGAATTTGACCTCAAAGGCAAGGGAAGATAAAGCAAGCAAAAATAAATGAATTAGGCTACATCAAACTAAAAAGCTTCTGCACAGAAAAAGAAACATCATACAAAAAAAGGGCAAACAACTGAATGGGAGAAGATATTTGCAAACAACACCTCTGATAAGGGATTAACATCCAAAATGTATAAAGAACTCATATGACTCCAAAACAATAAAAACCAAACAATCCAATTAAAAAATGGGCAGAAAACCAGAACAGACAATTCTCCCAAGAAGACTTGGCCAACAGGTACATGCCAAGATGCTCAACTTCATTAGCTATGAAGGAAATGCAAATCAAAACTACAATGATATGCCACCTCACACCTGTTAGAGTGGCTATTATCAATAAGACAAATAATAACAAGTATTGGAGACATTGTGGAAAAAAAGGAACCGTCATTCACTGCTGGTGGGAATGTAAATCGGTATAGCCACTATGGAAAACAGTATGGAGGTTCCTCAAAAAATTAAGAATAGAGCTATCATATGACCCAGCAATGCCTCTTCTGGGTACCTACCTGAAAAATTAGAAAACATTTATTTGTAAAGATATATTTACTCCTATGTTCATTGCAGCATTATTCACAGTGGCCAAGATATGAATACAACCAAAGTGTCCTTCAATAGATGATTGGATAAAGAAGATGTGGTACACATATACAACAGAATACTACTCAGCCATAAGAAAAGATGAATTATTGCCATTTACAACAACCTGGATGGATCCTGGGAATATTATGCTAAGCAAAAAAAGTCAGACAGAAAAAGTCAATAACCATATGATTTCACTCATATGTGGGATATAAAACTGAAAACAACAAATGAATAAACAAAAACTCATAGACACAGACAACAGTATGGTGGTTACCAGAGGGGAGGAAGGGTTGGGGGGAGGTAGAATGGGTTAAAGGGGGTCAAATATACGGTGACAAAAAGAGACTTGACTTTGGGTGGTGAACAAAGTCAAGTCTAGGGTAATGCAATGTATAGATGATCTATTATAGAAGTGTACACTTGAGACCTATATAATTTAACTAACCAGTGTCACTCCAATAAATTTAATAAAATTAAAAAAGGAAAAGCTTTGGGCCATGAAAATTTTTGTGTAACAATGACCCCCTCCCTTGCGGCCTGGGTCAGTGGAGAAGATGAGGGTGAGGCAGTGGTGAGGGCCAGAAGGAGAGTGTGCACGGGGCTGAGCACAGCCACAGCAGCCACAGGAAGAGGAGAAAAACACGCATCCTCCTGGGCCACCCTTAACCTTCCACACATCCATGACCTTGGAACATGTTCAGTAAATAAAACTAATGAAAACAATGTGTATTCGGCTTTCTAACCTCAAAATCTGTGCCCAAATTAGTTTACTGAAGCCCAGGTAATCCTCGAGAACCACAGCTCGTATTCCTATTTCTCAGAGACATCTACAGAGGACCTTCGACGCTCGGGTGCCATTAGGGCTGGAGAAGTGGAGGGGAGGTAGACAAGAATGGAATAGTCATCCCGTCTGCACAGTGCTTTCAATTCTCCAAGAGAATGATCTTAGGAGGGACCAGACCACATCTGTCCTCCTAGGATCCAGATGTCATGACTATCACTTTTTTACGATAAGGAAGCTGAGATTTGGAGATATTTAGCACCACTTAATTTCCTGACACTGGGTGGGGTTATTGGTTTAGTGTCTGTCCCCTTGGCTGGACTGTAAACAATATGGCCTGGGGGCAGGATCTCTCATTATCACACGCTGCTGCCCCTCAGGATTTAAAGTAGTGCCTGACACAGAGATGGACTGGGTGCGCGGTGAACAGCTGATGTTGAACACAGGCATCAAGCCAAACTCTTGAAACCATATCATCTGCCTTCCAGGTTTGTCCTTGACAAGTATTTTTTCTGAGAACCTAAAAAATTTTCGGTATCATTTTTATCATTTCTCATTTGTTATTTTCAGCTCCAGAGCATTCCAGGATGTTATTTTTATTTATCTGCTTCTCTTGTTTCTCCTACTTTTAAATTGATGCTGGGAATGGAAATTATACTTGGGTTTCAGTGCTAGGATTGGCCATAGGATGACAGGATATTTTTTTCTTGTGTAAGAATTGTTTATACTATTATAAAGAATACAGCATTATAGAGGAAAAGAGCTTCCATGAGTGAATGACTATTATTCTTTGCCTGTTATAATTTACCAGAACAAAAATGTTTCTCTTTATGGTAGCAGACAACCATCGACAGTCTTAAACATAGGTGCTTAGAAAAAAAGACTTGTTAATGCCTTTTGCCTTGGCTTCCTCATGTCCTGGATGTTACCACTGGTCTTTCAGCTGTTCGAACATCCCACCAGGACCCAGGGGCCCATTCAAAGTTAAGCTGCCCTTTTGAGTGGGCAACATTGAACTGACAAGTCACATAAGAATGGCCACACTTGTAAGTTAGATGCATATAACCTTCTACCTCTAGAATTTGTTTCATGTTGTCCCTCACCATATCAACAAAGAGTCCACACTTACATATCATCGAAGACGAGTTTCTGCCTCTTGCAGTCCCGGTGGCCATTGGAGCCTGGAGACCACGGCTCTGTCTGTGGCCGTGACTTGTGCAGAACATTTTCCGAATTGTGGTGAGCTGCTTTCTAAACAACAAACAACATATTCGTTTTTGAGAAACTGGCCACTTGGTTGAAAGAGCAACCTGTTACACAGAATATCCTGTGTTCTGTACTCTATATTAGAATCAGTGGTGCTCTATGTTTAAATAAAGAAAAAGAAGTATGTGCATTCTGCGCCTCAAGATGAGGGCTTTCCTATACAGGGGTGGGCAAAAGTAGGTTTACAGTTGTTTGTATGGAAAGTAATACAATAATTAATAAATAATAATACAAGAAAAAACTTTGTGTTTCGTGTACTCACAACTGTAAACATACGTTTGCTCTACCCTGTGTGTTGTCCAATGTCATTCTCATAACAGTAGCAAAAGAGAAGGCTTAGTATAGCCACTCTCACAGATCCAGACACTGAGGTTTGGTGAGGGTAAGTAACTTGTCCAAGCTCAAACAGCTACTGTGGGTGGAGGCCCAGGGTTCAGCTCTCAGGCCCCTACTTTTCTCAGTTGGCTACACCACTGGTTCTCTAAGTTGACTCTGCATGAGAATTGTCCAGGGGCTTGTTACCACAGAGGGCACCACCTCCAGAGTCTCCGATTCAGTCTGGGGTAGAGCCTGCGAACATGCATTTCCAACAAGCTCTAAGTGATGGTGGTCCAGGGACCGAGCGTGCAAAACCACTGAGCTGTAATCTACACTCCCTCACGCAAGAGAGGTTGTTCAGGTGAAATACTGAGTAGTTCTCATTCTGTCTGTTAAGATTAGGAAAAGCCAGAGGGAAATACTAGAAATTATTTAAAATATGCTTTAAAAAGGAACACTATTGATCTGTGGAAAAATTAAAAAATTCTAACTTTTGGGGATACAGATATTTACAGAGTGTCCATTGCATGTAACACATGGATCAGAAAACAACTGTCTTTGGCTAGGAAGTTCAAATCAATTCCTCTGAAGTAATTAAAACAGAGTGCATACAAATGCTTCTTTAAACATGGGCTGATTTTACACGTAGATCAAGCCTCTTTGTTAAAAGCCTCTTGTGCTCTGTGCATTTCCTTCTTGGCAGGCACAGAGGTTAATTATGGATGTGTGACCCTGGTCTACGTGGCTCTCCTTAGCTCGGTGGGAGGTCTCAGGCAGGTGAGGACTGAACCTGTGAGATCATCACTGTGTCCCTGTTGCTTGGCACGGTGTCCGGCACACGGTAAGTACTTGCTACCATCTATTCAGTGAAAAAAATGACAAAATAATGTCTTTTTTTTACGATTTTCTGCACACCATACTTTTTTTTTTTTTTTTTTGCTTGTGATATAAGGATCTAGAGGCAAGGGAAAGTTTTGTTTTTAAATTCGAATTGTTAGCTTTTTATTTCAGGGTTTTCTAACATGACTTTCTCAGATTCTTGCAGCTTAGAATTAAAGATAATTGTTTCCAAATAACGGTGCATAAGGGTGTTAATTTCCTGATGATGTAATAAGATTTAGGCTCTTGCTAGACCTTCTACCACCTTTTTTGTCTTATTAAGTCATAGGATAAAGCATTAAGAACCGCCTCCCTCCATCTCATTCGGCAGTCACATTCTCATGTGTCTCCCAGCCTCACAGAGTCCTGCTGGTTTAATAGGCACGGTGACCTGAGAAAATGCAGTGGGGAGATTTGGAATGAAATAATGTACCTTAGAGGATGCTTGGTCCAGGGCCACAAGCTGGCAGACAGAGGGAGGCAGTAAAGGGGAACTAACCTGTGGTGTGAGTTGTACAGGTATCCACAGGTGTCAGGTTCTGTAGATAACATCATCTCATTTAAATCTTATGACTCTACTTTGCAAATGAAACAGGCTCAGAGCGATGAAGTATGTGACCCAAGGTCATGTGGCCACTAAGACATGAGAGTAGACAAACTGTGGACTCCAACTCCCTGCCCTTCCCCAGGGGAGTGTAGGGTGCTAGAATCACCCCTGAGCAGGTCACTGCAAAAGGAGTGGTGGTAGGGTTGCTGCTACACTGGTCACTCGGTGTTGAAGTGGGAATCCCAACATTTTGGCCTGGGGTTTCCATTCCAAGTTTAGCTCAGTCCTGGGTCAAGGAATCTTTTCGACTGGAAAAGTGGGTTGGTCCCAAACTCCCAATTTACTTTGTCCTGCAATAGTATTACTTTGGGGCAATTTCATTTCAGAATGGGAAATTCCCAGAGCAGCCTTAGCGATCCTTTCTGGGACCTCAAGCATGTCTTCAGACTGTGCTGCGCTAGAGACAGGTAGAGTATAGGGATGTGCTCTGCTTCATTTTCATTTTAATCAGGGCAGGAAGAGCATCAACGTACCGTGAGGTCTCCGGCATGAGACTGCAGCTGGTTATCAGCCTTAAGCTTTTTGTTGGAGGTGGTAGATGTGAACAGACCATTGCCATTGGACCTGCTGGAAGACGTCGAGTCCTCGCTGGAGTATTTGTGTTTAGAGGCGTCGGAGAGGGGTGAGATGGGTGACCGGAGCAATTTTTCATTTTTATTTATTGGTATTGCCAAGCTGAAAAGGAAAATCACGGTAATGGAATGTCACAGAGCCTGCACAGGGGGAGGTAAACGTTTTATATATGATCCTAACCTCCTGTTTAACACCTGCTGGCAGGAAGACATTTACAGGGAATTATTATACCAGGAAACAATTTTATGGCATTAGGACCATAACAAACAATAAGAAAATTTCACTCATTGTTTCTTTACATGTCCTACAGGATGAAGAGTAATTCTGGAGTTAAATAACTAAGAATAATAAGACCTTCACTTTCCAAGTTTTTTCATCCAAGGATCTTAAAATACACAACATTTTTTTTTCCTGTTTTCCTAGTAAGTGTAAACAGCAAGTAAAGAGAAAGTCACTCAAATAATATACATGTTCCTTAGTTCTTTTTTTAAAATTCTCACCTGAGGATATAGTTATTGATTTTAGAGAGAAAGGAAGGGAGAGAGAAACATCAGTTTCTTGGCTCCCATACACGCATACATGACCTGATCAGGGTCTGAACCCACAACCCAGGTATGTGCCCTGATGGAGAATCGAACCTGCAACTTTTTGGTGTATGGGATCATGCTCCAGTCAACTGAGCCATCAATCCAGGGCAGTGTTCCCTACTTCTAAAAGGACTTTTGATAACACTTGAGCTTACACTAATTATTACATGAAGAATAACAGAATCTCAGAATAACCTGCAAAGCAAGGAGCAACTTTCCACTGTTAGGTTTCTGAGCTAATGAGGCATTGATCAGAAGAAACACAGAATAGAAAGCTCATCAGAAGTTACACTTTCTGATTCCTAGCTCCTTATTTCTTTTAAAACTATTGTCTGTAACTCTCCTGACCCCCAAAATTAATCATCAGAGAATGGAGTCATTTATATTTGAGTTTTTGCTATGTATATTATATTAATAGGACTTTCTCCATTACTTAACTTAGAGAAAAAATTAGGAAGAGGCACATTAGCCTGAAAGAAACTGAATCATTCCTAATTTGGGAAGCTTGTAGAAATTACCTGATAGAATCAGTTAAAAAAAAGTAAATCCACTTAAAAAAGATTTAGTCATTATTCCTGTGGTTCTGATTTCTTAATTGTATGTGCTGGCTATCACTGCAAATAAGCCATTAAAGTCACTTCAAAAAGCAATTTCCTCAGTTGGTGGTGACAGTGTAGAAATTACAAACACTGGCCTCGAATGATAGAGCCAAGGATCTAGAGATTATGCAAATAGACATGTTTAGGGATAGAACTTGTGTTGATAGATTTCTTTTCTTTTTTAAAATATATTTTATTGATTATGCTATTACAGTTGTCCCATTTTTTTCAGTCCTTTATTCCTCTCTGCCCTGTACTGCCCCTCCCACCAGCATTCCCCGACCTTATTTCATGTCCATGGGTCATACTTGTAAGTTCTTGGGCTTCTCTATTTCCCATACCAATCTTAACCTCCCCCTGTCTATTTTGTACCCACCATTTATGCTTCTTATTCCCTGTATCTTTATTCCCATTCTCTCCCTCCCCCTCCCCACTGATAACCCTCCATGTGATCTCCATTTCTGTGAATATGTTCCTGTTCTATTGTTCGCTTACTTCATTTTTGATTTTGTTTCCTTAGTTTCAGTTGTTGATAGTTGAGTTTGTTGTCATTTTACTGTTCATATTTTTGATCTTCTTTTTCTTAAATAAGTCCCTTTAATGTTTCATACAATAAGGACTTGATGATGATGAACTCCTTTAACTTGACCTTATCTGGGAAGCACTTTATCTGCTCTTCCATTCTAAATGAAAGCTTTGCTGGATAGAGTAATCTTCGATGTAGGTATTTGCTTTTCATGACTTTGAATATTTCCTTTCAGCCCTTTCTTGCCTGTAAGGTTTCTTTGGAAAAACCAGCTGATGGTCTTATGGGAACTCCATTGTAGGTAACTGTCTCCTTTTCTCTTGCTGCTTTTAAGATTCTCTCCTTATCTTTCATCTTGGCTAATGTAGTTATGATGTTCCTTGGTGTGTTCCTCCTTGGGTCCAACCTCTTTGGGACTCTCTGAGATTCCTGGAGTCCCTGGAAGTCTATTTCCTTTGCCAGATTGCGGAAGTTTTCCTTCATTATTGTTTCAAATAAGTTTTCAATTTCTTGCTCTTCCTCTTCTCCTTCTGGCACCCCTATAACTTGGATGTTGGAACATTTAAAGTTGTCCCAGAGGGTCCTTAAGCCTATCCTCATTTTTTTGAATTCTTGTTTCTTCATTCTGTCCTGGTTGAATGTTTCTTTCTTCCTTCTGCTCCAAATTGTTGATTAGAGTTCCGGTTCCCTTCCTATCACTGTTGGTTCCCTGCATATTTTCCTTTATTTTACTTTGTATAGCCTTCACTTTTTCCTCTATTTTGCAACCATACTCAACCATTTTCTGTGAGCATCCTGATTACCAGTGTTTTGAACTGTGCATCTGACAGGATGGCTATCTCTTCATCTCTTAGTTGTATTTTTTGTGGAGGTTTGATCTGTTCTTTCATTTGGGCCTTATTATTATTATTATTTTTGTCTTGGCAAGCCTGTTTATGTAGTAAGAGGCAGAGCCTTAGGTATTTGCCAGGGTGGGGCAACCTATGTGGCTGGGTTGTGGCACTGTATGTGGGGGAGGGGTCTGAGAGGGAACAATGTGGCTTGCTCAGCTCGCTATCAGCTTGCAGTCACTCCCTCCACTACTCACAATCAAATTGGGCCCTTCTGGTGCTGATTCCTGGATGGGTTGGTTTGTGTAGGTTCTAGGACCCTGTGGATCTCTCCAACAAACTCTCCTGTGAGACTAGGAGTTTCTCCTGCTGCCTAAATCCCCACAGGTTTTTTAAGGCTCCATTTCCCCATGATGGAACCCCGGATTGTGTGGTCTGTCTCACTCCCCACTTGTTCCTCCCGGTTTATCTGCATGCAAATTCAGGACTGTCTTCTTTACCAGCCACCACCTCTTCTGCCCAGTCCTTCAGCCACCGCCTTGCCATGAGTCCTCTCTACCCCAGCTACCTTTTTCTACCCCTCCTACCAGTCTGGGTGACTGTTTCTTCTTTAACTCCTTGGTGTTGGACTTTCATACAGGTAATTTTTCTGGCAGTTCTGGTTATTTTTGTTTTTAAATTTGTTGTTGTTCTTCTTTTGGTTGTGTGAGGAGACAAAGTATGTCTGCCTACGCCTCCATCTTGACCAGAAGTCTGTGGTGATAGATTTCTGGTTCAAAAAGCAATGGATAGCTAACAATTTAGAAGTGAGAAGATGCATTCTGGAAAACTGCTTTGGGTCAATCAAAGTGACTCGACTAGTGATGATGAAGGCACTGTTGCTGAAGATGATTATGAACAGTCTGAATATTACTATTTCTTGACATGTGAATGAAAAAGTCCTATCTCTAAGTCCCTATTATTTTATATGTATGTGATTTTAAATGTTCATGGAAAACTAAATTATTACACTAAATGTTGTTTTGGACATATGATTATTTCTTCTTCATCATTATAATTTTATACAGTCAACTTGACCAAAAAAACTTTCTTTGGATCTCCTTTTTGGGATGGGTGATCACTTTATTTAGGGGGTTTCCTCATCACACCACACTGGTATAACTTGATAGCAGTCATCACAAATCTGGAAGTACACAGACAACCTTTCCTAGAAAGTACTCAAAGCACTTTCATAAGCACTATTTCATTATTTGACATGAAACCGCAAGAGTAAGCAGGCTCTGCCAGGCAAAGGCTCTCCTACAAGAGCTTCTGTATCCTGGGCTCCATGAACTTGGATGGAAAAAGTCACATCCTCATTTTCATTAATCTCTCACTGAACTTGAGCATCTTGGATACTGTTTATAATAATCACTGCTTAGAAATCATGGTAGTTACTAGATCTGCTAGAAAGGTTGCTTAAAGCTAATGCAAAAAAAGCATGCATATATATATATATATATATATATATATATATATAACTATATTGTGCATTTGAAAGACTATTTGGTACCATATTTCCCCATTCACATTTTTCCAATATTTTGTAATACTGTCCACTTGGCACAGAATTTGTGAACAAGGTCAGCTTGCATGTGTGGCTGTCTCTGCTGCCTGGACCTTCAGGATTTCTGGCCTTCTTTCCCAAGGTGACTTTAACACTGCAGTGGGCCTGGCTCCTGTGCCCTTGTCTCTAGTTTCCTTTCTGAGTTTTAGTGCTGCTCTATGTCTTTTCCTAACCTTTCAGTTCACATTTTTATGTGTTGTGCTGAAACATTAACCTCCCCTTAAAAATTCTATGTACACAGTCAGGGAGAATGAGTGTCTTAGCAGAGGAAAAGTGGTTTCTGAGCTGTGGTGTTTCTAAATGGAAAGAGCTTCTATGACTGATGAGAAGCTAGTAGCTTATGATAAATATCTGGGACCTTGCCTTTGTACAAAGACATTTGTCACAGAGGGGATTCAGTACAATGTGGGTCCATCTGGAACTCCTTCAGAGAAGTCACCTGGAGGCCATTTAACCTTACAGACACAGATCCTATCTAACACCACAATTTTAGTCTTTATCTAAGAGCTCCAGGTGTCTCATATGAAGATTCTGCTCAAAGTTTGTATTTCCCCATCTGTGTAATAAGCTTAGTGTTCTAGAGGCTCAGAAGCTATTAAAATAATGGATTAAAAATTCTGTTATTGACTTCTGGCCAAGATGTAGCTGTAGGTAGACATACTGTCTCTCCTCGCACAACCAAAATTAAGGACAACAAAAATTTAGAAACAAAGACAACCAGAACTGACAGAAAATTGAACTGCATGGAAGTCTGACAACCATTCATCCGGACCAGTAAGAGGGGTAGAGCTGGCGGCCGGCGGAGAGGGGTCACAGCAGGAAAAAGCGGTGGCTGGCGGACCCCAGGTGTGGGGTGGCAGCAGGCAGACCCAGTGAGGCGTACAAGGTGGCTGGCTGACCGCAGTCACACATTTGTGGGCAGATAGACCAGGCAAAGCTGGGGAGTGAGACAGACCGTGCAACCCAGGGCCCCAGCTCTGGGAAATAAAGCCTCAAAACAACTATTGAAAACACCTGTGAGGGCTGAGGAGCTGGGAGAGACTCCCAGCCTCACAGGAGAGCTCGTTGGAGAGACCCATAGGATCCTAGAATGTACACAAGCTCACCTGCCTGGGAATCAGCACAAGAGGGGCCCAGTTTGCTTGTGGGAAGCAGCAGAAGGGACTGAAATCTGAGAGAGAGTGGAGCAAGCACCATTGTTCCCTCTCTGACCCCTCCCCCACATACAGGGTCAGAACCCAGAGACTGGGTTGCCCAACCCAGGTGAACACCTAAGGTTCCACCCCTCATACATAACAGATGCCACCAGACTGCTCCCCCCCAAAAAAAAAAAATGGCCCAAATGGGAGAACAGGTCAAAGCCCAGAGCAAATACATCTAAGCAACAAAGAGAGAGCCAACCTATCAGATGCACAGATTAAAGCACTGGTGATCAGGATGCTCACAGAATTGGTTGATTTTGGTCACAAATTAAATGAAAAAATGAAGGCTACACTAAGTGAAATGAAGCAAAATGCACAGGGAGCCAATAGTGATGGGAAGAAAACTGGGACTCAAATCAATGGAGTGGACCAGAAGGAAGAAAGAAACATCCAATCAGAAAAGAATGAAGAAACACGAATTCAAAAAAATGAGAAGAGGATTTGGAACCTCCTGAACATCTTTAAATGTTCTAATACCTGAATTATAAGAGGAAGGAGAAGGAGAAGAGGAAGAGCAACAAGTGGAAAAGTTATTTGAAGAAATAATAAAGATGAACTTCCTTAATCTGGCAAAGGAAATAGACTACCAGGAAGTCCAGGAAGCTCAGAGAGTCCCAAAGAATTTGGACCCAAGGAGGAACACACCAAAGCACATCATAATTACATTAACCAAGATTAAAAATAAGGAAAGAATCTTAGAAGCAGCAAGAGAAAAGAAGACAGTTACTTACAAAGAAGTTCCCATCAGACTGTCAGCTGATTTCTCAAAAGAGACCTTCCAGGCAAGAAGGGGCTGGAAAGAAGTATTCCAAGTCATGAAAGTCAAGGACCTACATCCAAGATTGCTCTATCCAGCAAAGCTTTCATTTAGAATGGAAGGGAAGATAAAGCGCTTCTCAGATAAGGTCAAGTTAAAGGAGTTCATTGTCACCAACCTCTTATTATTTGAAATGTTAAAGGGGCTTATCTAAGGAAAATAAGATAAAAAATATGAACAGTAAAGTGACAACAAACTCATAATTATTAACATCCACACCTAAAACAAAAGCAAAGTAAGCAAACAGCTAGAACAGGAATAGAGCCACAGAAATGGAGATCACATGGAGGGTTAGCAACAGGGGAGTGGGAGGAGGAGAGAGGGAGAAAATGTACAGAGAATAGGTAGCATAGATGGTAGGTAGAAAATAGGGGGAGGGCTAGAATAGTATGGGAAATGTAGAAGCTAAAGAACTTATGACATATGGACATGAACTAAAGGGGGAAATGTGGGTGGGAGGGGGTGTGCAGGGTGGAGGGGAATGAATGGGGGAAAATGGGACAATTGTAATAGCATAATCAATAAAATATACTAAAAAAATTCCGTTATTAAGTTCTCAGAGGGAAAGTGTGTCTCTAGGAGTGCAGAACTGTGTGGAACTAATAACTGGTCTTTCGTGACAAAGAACTACTCACTCATCCACATGTGGAGCTGTGACACGAGGTACACACCCAGGCATGATTATCAGCCTCAGGTAAAACCAAGCAAAGCAAGTCTGGAGACCCAGACTAGAGCAGTCATGAAAAATCTGGCTTTTCTCCCCTATATGACACATGACTTTCAGACCCAGAGATCCCTCTAGCTCACCTCTGCCTTTGAGGAAGCACACATACCTGTTGATGTTCATGTTGCAATGATTAGCAGACAAAGTATTACTGGCAGAGGCTGTCAGTCGTGAAGAGCTCTCTTTCTCTCCCTGGGCCTTCTTAATCTCCCTGTAGTCTTCTTCGTTGTCACACTGCATGGAAATAAGCAAAAAGCAATCAACTTTGGATTTTAAGGGATCATAATGAGCTCCTATCACCAACTTCCACCAAGCAAGGCCTCTGGGAGAGCAGCCTACTCAGCCCCTCTGGAAAAGCATCTGGAGCAGCAACAGGAATGCAGCCTCCTTGGCCCTGGTCTAGGCTCCCAGCAGCTCCTCAACAAGTAAGAATGAAATCTGTCAGTTTCACTACTGACAGTGCAATCAGAGGAAATGCAGAGTGTCGTGATCAAAATTCAGGGCAAAATGTTACCATCAACAGACCTGATGTGGCCCCTCCGAAGACGCCCTGTCTTGAATTCGCACTGCAGCTTCAACATCTCTCATCTTGGCGTTCCTGATATCCAAACCAACAACCTATTCTGGCTTAATGCCATGAGGGCAGTGGCAAGCTTGAAACTTTCTTTTGAAATTCATGGTTTTATGAATTTCAAGCAAGGGTTGTTACCTCTTGGTGCCTTAATTCTAGTTAACAATGACTATTTCATGACACCTCAGAATCCTTAAAGTACCTTTTTATAAAATAGCACTTTGATTAAAATTTCCCCCATGATTATGTTTAACTTTAGATGTGTTTTAAGGTGCAATGCAAGTGCACTCTACGAAGTTCCAGTTTTTGTGAGATATCAGGAATGCAGTTCTGGCATATTTGGAGCTCTTGACAGAGTTTTCCAGAAGACAAGCATCAGTACCAAAGATAGAAAGACTTTGACCTTCTCTCTCTAGCTGGGATTGTCACATAGCCTTTCTCACAAACCTCCCAAAGGCTCGCAATGAAATAGTATATAGTATATTCCCTAAGGGGCCCAAACCAAAGCTCTGAATCCTAGGCCTTGGCTCCAGGGCTCCAGGGTGAGACTTTGCACCTTTGGCAGCTGATCTATAGGTCTCATTTCCTATAGAAAGTCCCCCATTTTAAGTTTTCACATTGGGGGACTTAAACCTCAGATACTGAGTAAAGAACGCTAAGAAAATGTTCCTTCACTTTTCTGTTTAATAATGATTTGTTACATTTTGTTAGCTGGGTGTCAGGCTTGGCATAAATGAAGTCTCAGATGTTAAAATTTAAAAAGGCCATAAATAATAAAATTATTTAAAGACAGAACATTGTGGAATTTATATATATGTCTTTCTGCACATCTAAGTATGCCTATATAGCTATCCATATTTCCAATCTATGTTTTTCAATTTCTGTCTCTGTATGTTTCTTATATATCTATGTACCCCTCTTCTCTCTCTTCTCTCTCTCTCTCTGTTCTTTCTCTGTCTCTTTCTTTCCATTAGCCCATCCATGTATCCATCAATCCCCAAGTGATTAACTGACTGATTCATTCACCAATCAATTAACTACCTAGGGATGAATGGTCAAATCAATCCAAAAGTAATGAGAAGGGCAGGATATCTAGTGGAAAACAGGAAGAAAGGGGTAGGGAAGAAGTGAGCTAACCCATATTACTGGATTATATTGTTTGAACTTGACAATGCCCTTGCCAAGGTGTCATCATTTTACAAAGAAAGTGAAATAAAGAGAAGGTCAGATCACCCAGAAGGCCAGGGAGGACTATATAATTTGCTGATTCAGCACAAAATGAAAAAATTGGGCCCCTTGTTCAAAAAGCAGAAAAAGATCCTTTTCTTAGAGATAAATTTTTTTTTTTTGTATTTGACACCAAAAGCAAAGGTAACTAAAACAAAAATAAACAAGTGGGACTACATCAAACTGAAGAGCTTCTGCACAGCTAAGGAAACTATCAACAAAATGAAAAAAAAATTTGCAAGTCATATATCTGATAAGGAGCTAATAACCAAAATATATAAAGAACTCACAGAACTCAATAGCAAAAAACCCCAATCTGGTTAAAAACGGGCAGAGGAACGGAACAGACATTTCTCCAGAGAAAGACATACAGATGGCCAATAGGTACATGAAAAGGTGTTCAACATCTCTAATTGTCAGAGAAATAAAAATCAAAACCACAGTGAGTTATCACCTCACACCTGCCATAATGGCTATTATCAAAAAGACAGGAAGTAATAGTGTTGGCGAGAATGTGAAGAAAAGGGAACCTTCCTCCACTGTTCATGGCAATGTAAATTGGTGGAGCCACTATGAAAAACAGTATGAAGGTTCCCAAAAAATTAGAAACAGAACTACTATATAATCTTGCAATTCCACTTATGGGTATTCAGCTGAAGAAAATGAAAACACTAACTTGAAAAGATAATATGCATCCCATGTTCACTGCAGCCTTATTTCCAACAGCCAAGATATGGAAACAACCTATATACCTATCAATGGATAAATGGATCAAGAAAATTATCTATAGAGCACACACACATATATGCAAACAATGGAATATTATTTAGCCATAAAAAATAAAGTCTTGCCATTTGCAACAACATGGATGGACCATGGAGGCATTATGTTGAGTGAAATATGTCTGACAGGAAAACATAAATACTGTATGATCTCATTTATATGTGGAATCTAAAAACAAAACAAAATAAAAAAACTAAACCCCAAGCTTATCAATATAGAGAACAGATTGGCAGTTGTCTAGTAGTTTGAGGGGTTTGGGGGAGAGTGGGAAAAACGGGTGAAGGAGATCAAACCATACAAACTTCCAGTCACGTAAGTCCTGGGAGGTGATGTACAGCACGGGGACTACAGTTGATAACACTGTGTTGCATATTTGAAAGTAGATGGGAGAGTAGATCTTGAAAATTCTCACCAGGAGAAATAAAATTTGTATTTATGTATGATGATGCATGTTAACTGGATTTATTGTGGTGATCACTTTGCAATATACACAAATATAGAATCACTACACTGTATACTAGAAACTAATATAATGTTAATGTTAATTATACTACAATTTTTTTTTTAAAGCAGGAAGAATAACATGTAAAGTAATAAAGGAGAAGACATTTCCTCTCTGTCAAAGTCTCTCTCTTGATCTTCCATGGTAGTATTTACTCGGTATTTTATATTGTGCTCCTTGAGGGGTTGGCATACTTGGGGGAGTGAGTGTAGACTCTCAAGTGTCCAGGAATCCTGTCCTGTGACTGGGCACATGTGTGGCCCACCACAGAGGGTTTCCACTGCCTGCCATCTGTGGGACCCACCTGTTGAGGGGTAGGGAGGTACAGTTGGGCATTTCCCCTTTTCAGAGCCCAACCCCCAACCCAAGGCAAACACACAACCCTAAGGGCATTGCAGTCTCCTCTCCTGGACTACTTAGTACCTGGACTGTGGTTGGGTGAGATGCCTATCCTGACCTGACCCTCACTGTGCCTGCCCCTTGGTCCCTGGGGCCTCAGGGCAGCAGTCCCATCCCTGGAAGGGCCAGGAGCGCAAAGGGGCAAGGGCAGGCGGAATCTGTCCTAGGGAAACAGGTGGTGCTGCAGGTGGGACAAAGCTCCATGTGGTCCCACACAGGCTGTATTGTCCCAGCATGCCTCACTTAAAAAACACAAATTTGAAGATAAAAATGAAGAATTTGAAGATGACAACCACAAGCATTAAACTCTAAGCCCAAGCCCTTCTGAACATGGACCCTGTGGGAAAGTAATACACAAACCTAAGGCTGGCTTCTTATTGGGAGACCCTGAGCCAGACAGGCTGGACTCATTCCTGGTTCTGCCCCTTATCACCTAGTGAACCTGGGGCAAGTCACTTCAGGCTCCTGAGCCTCGGTTTCCTCATCTGTATAATGAGTATGACATTAATATTTTCCTTATAAAGTTATAAGGACTACAAAATTTAATATGTACAAAGTGCCTAGGCCAGCATCCCTCATGAGGACATACATATGTGTTAACTGTTGTTAATGATTTTGTCCTGATTTGGGAACCATGCATGATTCCTGCAACATTTGGTGTGTCACCCATTGTGTTTTCCACTGTGGTCCAAGTTACTCTTGAAGATACATAATAGGAGAGGACAAAAATCCTCAAAATTGGCTTTAATTTATGACTAGGCTATTCCCAGGCTCAAAAACCTTTGAAAACTGCTGAGCATTTGGGCTGCTCCCAGATGTGTTTCCAGCTCTCTCTGTACTTGAACTGCCTTTCTCACTCCTGTGCTTAACTTGTTTATCTTTTTCCCCTCTTTTGGTGCCACTTCATCCCTGACCCTCTGATTACAGTCACATGCCACATAACGATGTTTTAGTCAATGACGGACTGCATATATAATTTTAGGGTGGTCCCCAAAGATTATAATGGAGCCGAAACATTCCCATCACTTAGTGATGTTCTAACATCACAGCGCAATGTATTACGTGTTTGAGGTGATGCTGGTGCAAATAAACCTACTGCACTACCAGTTGTATAAAAACATAGCATTTATGTACAATGCATAATACTTCATAATGATAATGAACGACTCTGTTACTGGTTTACTATATATATTTTTATTGTTATTTTACAGTGTACTCTTTCTACTTATTAAAAAAGTTTTCTGTAAACCCCTACGCCGTTTTATGGTGGCAGCAGCCTCATACATCTCATGTTTACCTGTCTCTTGATTGCATCATGTTCTCTTGTGCCTGACTGTTTTGTAGGGTAACAGGCTGCACAGGCCTGTAGCCCGGTGGCCATAGGCCATCCCATATGGCCTAGCTGTGTAGTAGGCTAGACTGCCTAGGTTTGTGTAACTGCACTCTAGAAGGTTTGAACAAGAACAGAATCACCAACAATGCATTTCTCGGCATGAATCCCAGTCGTTAAGGGGCACAAGACTATACTCAAATGTCCCTCCTCTGCAGGGCTCTGTTCCCAGCCCCTCTCCATCACCAAACTCCTTGATCAACAGGACCAGGAGCGACAGATGGCAGCTCTGGGGCCTTGGGCTGGTGATCCTCTTACAGGGCCCGTTCTCCCACTGCCTGGCATCCCTTCCAGCAACGAATGGGACTCATCATGTGTTTAGCTTTTCTACAAGCCCAGCTTCCAGCTCGCCTTGGCACACACTGACTGGGTAAAGATTTCCCGCATACCTACATCATTATGCAGTGGCACAGGGCTTAATTATTTAGAGTTATAAAATGGGAATAATAATGGTACTTCCTTCACGGGGTGGTTTTAGGGGTTTAACTGAGTTAAGGTATGTCAACTATTTACAATAGTACCTGGCATGTGTAAGTACTCTATGAATGTTTGCTGGGTAAAGACACACAGAACTGCTGCCTCACATGCCAGACCAGCAGCCTACTTCTGCTCTGTCACCTCACCCACAAGTTAAGGGACAGCCCTCCTTCCCCGCCAGTCCCTCAGCCCCAAGCCTACCTTGCGTTTCCTCTTGGATTTAGGCAAAGCCTTTTCTGAGGGTGTGTCGGAGGGGTGGCTTGGAGGTGCGCTCTCAGCGTCCTTAGCCGCAGGAGTGCTTAGGACCCCAGGCTCCTGGGGCAAGTGTTCTGGGATCCTGGACAGAAGGGTCAGGTCAATTTTGACCCAGAGAGACCTGACCTCATCACTATCCTTCAGGGGGGAGAGAAGTTCGTTGCGGCCAAAGGGGACCAGTGTGTAGAACTGCTCCTCCAGCTCCTTGGCGATGTCACTGGTGGTCCTGGCGTTGATGGAGCCCACAGGTGCGCGGGGGCCACCGCCACTGCTGATGCTGCTGGCAGCCTCCTTGAGCCTCTGGTCACTCGCAGAGGCAGCAACGGCAGCAGAAGCAGTGGCAGCAGCAGAGGCAGAGGCAGCGGCCACCGCCTGTGCTTTGGCCAGAGGGTACTCGTCCTGCTCCGACTCCAGGTCGGAGTCTGAGGAGGAGGACGAAGATGATGACTCAGTCTCGATGAACTCCTTAGACTTGGGGACGATCCTGCTCAAGCCCCGTGTGCGGCGCTTCTCGCAGGTGACTGAGGCACGCAGCTCCTTGCGGTGGCTTGTCCTGCTGTTGCCACAGGGTCTGGCTTTTGTGGGCTCCGGGGCAATCGCCGGGCTTGCCCCCAGCACCTCGGTGGGCTCCTCCTGCCGTTGGCAGTTAGCACTATCACTGGCCGAGGTCCTTTCCGTGCGCCTGGGGGGCTTCTTGCTGGCAGACCTCCGCGTGGGTACGGGCACACTCTCGGGGGACACACTGGGGACTGTGGGCGGTGGGGCGGCTGCAGTCACAGCCACAGCCACAGCCGCAGGCGGGGACTTCTGCTTCACCCCCTTAGTCCCTGGGGCCTTGTTGGCTGTCCTTGGCCTCTGCTCTTCCCTGCAGGCGCTCTTGATGTCCTTCTCTCTCAGGCTGGTTTGGCAACCATCGGGGAGTTTCCCACAGTCCTGCACTTGGTCTTTCCCCAGGGCGTAGTACTGACTGCTCTCCAGGCCTTGGCTTTCATTTTGGATCAGAATAGGAGGCTTGTGGGGATTAACTTTGTTCAGCCATTTATCCAGCTGCCACTTGTTAGAGGACGCAGGCTCAGCCTAAAAGCAGAAAACAGGCAACAAATAAAACATTATTACAGACTCAAAAGGGGCCTGGCTGTGTGTACCTTCGCTTATTCCTCCAGGTGTATGAGCAGAAAGCCAAAGGGAAGCACAAGGAACACGGGCCCAGGAGTGAGCCTGGGAGCTCTCTGGGACACAGGATGCAGGATGGTGTCCCTTTCCTGTTCCAGGTCACTTACATGTCAGTGCAATACTTTGAAACCAATTAGGAAAAATTCAGAGATAGCGCTGTACTTCATTAGAACCCATTTTCAGCACCTCTGAGTATTATATAATGTATATATTTTATAATTATATATACATACCTAAATGAGATTCTGAAAGTTAACTGGGTAATAGTGTGGGGGCCCTGTTAAAGCACTCATTTTTTTTTTTTGCTAAGATTTAAAATTTGGGGGGAAATTCAAAGAGAGGGCTAAATGGAGCCTGTAGTCCCAAAGAATTAGGATATAGTTCTTGTGGTAAAGGCGAGGAGGGCATAGTTACTTACTCACAGAAGCAGTAACTTTGAGAAGATGGCTCGTGTAGGGGTATGGAACTTTCACCGAACAAGAGACCTATGTGAGCCCCATGTGCTCTGGCAGCTGGACTTGGCCAGCCCATCCTCAGCCGGCTTCCACCCCACTGTGCCCCGAATGTTTCAGACGTGAAAGTGACGATGGAAGTTTTTACCTGCAAGCAGGTTTGCTAACTTAAAGCACATTATAGGTTTTAAACTCTGCCCCATGGATTGGTTCCAGAGGGTCCGTGAATGTCCCTTAACAGAATGTGAAATGTTTCACAGATGCCTTTTTCCAGGAGAAGGCCATAGTTCTACATCTCATAAAAAGGTTAAGAACTGAGTAAATGCTCGATTGGTTGACTTTGAATAAAAGTCCATTTATCTATCATCTCTGATTATTAATAGAAAATAGGTATATCAATAAGTATAGAGCTCTAGCCAGAGTATTTGCAACTTGTGACTATATGTGAAATGCGGAAAGTGTTCTGAGTGATGAAGGTGATGCATTTTTCCTTCCTGACAGCCTCCTGCCCCCTGATCACGGCATCCACTGTTTCAGGAGCGACTACATACCAGCTGACAATAAAGAAGACACTGCTTAGCTTTGCATTTCGAACATGACTGGATCAAGTCCAGAGCAAGTCAGGCTCCCTAGTAGGAAAAAAACATTTTTTTCCTACACAATAGTTTCAAAAGCTTGTTTTTATGTATCAAGATTTGTTTTCTAATGCTGAAGTCCATATTAAGAGCAGAACTTGGGGAAAAACCCTATGAGGGGAGTGAAGAGACACAAGGGTCCTGGCTGAGTCTGAAGGAGTCTGCGGGGCAAAGCTCAGGACAATGAGAAGTCTCTGATGGGCCAAAGGGGCCTGGGGCCAAGACAAAGAGGACACAGAGTGTGGGAACCATGCACTACAACCATGGCAGGGACCATGGACATCTGCTAGTTCTTCCAAAACAGATGAGACCAACTGCACTTCAGGGAACTCTAGCATAGGGTGTCCAGTGACTGGGAAGAACAAGCGACATTTCAGTGGAATGCAACATGAGGATCCAAGGCCCTTGCCCTGGGCCTGTCAGATAGGGAGGCTTCTCTCTGGGATACAGGTGTGGGATGAGACAGAGAGGCTTCTCTCTGGGATACAGGTGTGGGACGAGACACCCCCATGGCCCCGGTGGGGAGTCTGGTCTTTCTCTGACTTAACTTTTTGCTTTGATTGTTTTCATGCACCAAAAGCACCAGGGCTCCAGAGCAAGATACAAAAGAACAAAAAGATCTTTTTGGTGCCCCTGAGTTGCTGAATGCAAATTCTGACCTCGCTTTATTTTGGCTTCTCCAGAGAAAAGGAATATATGAAGTGTATAGAGCACACCTGGTACATACTGCAGCAGTAGAGGCACGCAACGGAGAAGGCGGGACACGGAACAGCTTCTTTGCCAAGGGGAAGCTCTCACCTTCTCCGAGATAGCTGAGTGTGGCTGAAAGCTAATTTGCTGGTAAACAATGTATGGCTTCTGTTACTGTCTCCTCCCATTCCCATTTCTCTCATTTTGTGACCACTGACAAGTCAGTGACTTGTGTGCCTCAGCTTCCCTAGACAAATGGGGCACAGTAAATAGAAACTGAGGCTCATGGGGGCCTCTTGAAGAAAAGGGACACACTGGGATGGGGAGAAAACACAGCAGAGCACACCCTCACTCTGGCCCTGCCTCCAAGTTTAACACTGCCTCCCCTCCACCACCATCCTGAGCCTTCCACAGCTCACACCTCTGATGCCTGCCTATAGTCAAAGCACAGCTGCACGCAGGGATTCGAACTGAGACTTCTTGGTGGGAACATTAACAGCAAAGGGGAGAATTCAATAAATATAGTATAGTGCCCATTGCCTCATGTGCTTTAGGGTCTTTTTTCTCCCCCTTCACTTCACAGCTTCAGAATCAGTCTGAAGTATCATTTTCAACACATTCCTAAATCATACTTCCTTTCTCAAGGCTCTACAGTGACCTCCTATTGCTTCTTAAATGAAATCCAAATTTCCTGGTCGGGCATTCAAGGGCATCCATCTCCTTACAGTCATCTTTCCTTGCTGGAACACCTGCCATGTACCTCTCACTTCACATATGCCATCTAACTTAATCCATATAGAGAAGAAATATTATCCTCTGTAATTTGTAGATGAGAATCAGGGAGGTTAAGTGACATATCCAAAGCTGCAGAGCTATCAGGCACCACTGAGACTAAACCTGTATTTGTCTAGGTTTAAAGATCAGATTCTCTACCCTGTTGCTTGGCCTAATCTCCATTACTGTCTGGCATAGCTTCAAGAAAGGGGTTCCTTTTTCCCTAGAGAATATTGGTCTTCAACCTAAATTGATAGAATTAAGTCTGATTTTTGAAAAATACCACTAACTCTCCAAACAATAACTGTGTCTTCTATTATTTTCAACTGTATAGACTTTAAAAACAAAAAACAAAAAACAAAACGAAACAAAAAACCCTTACCCGAGGCTATTGCTGATTTGAAAGAGAGAAAGAAGCATTGATCGGTTGCCTCCCATACTCACCCTGACCAGGGACTGAACCTGCAACCTAAGTATGTGCCCTAACTGGGGATGGAACCTGCTACCTTTTTTGGTGTCCAGAACAATGCTCCAACTAACTGAGCTGCCTGGCCAGGCCAACTGCATAACCTTTTGATGTTCATATTCATTTCATGTATATATGTTTTATCTTCAACAAAGCGAAACACTTCTTTCAGGCTTGAGCTGGGTCTCTGTTTCTTTGTGTCCCTTGCAGCGTCTGTAATAGGTTAGGGAGGCAGATTGCTATGACTCTGTTCCTAAGAACAACTCACAATGGGCTGTCACTCAAATTGTATAGTTTATTCCTCAGAACAACCTCACAGATTAGGCAGCACTGGAATGTCTGCCGTTTTGGAGTTGGGGCAAATGTGGCCAAGGAAGCTTAACTGTGAAGACTGAAGTGGCAGTGAAGAGGGAAGCAGCGCTTGGGACTCTCATGTTCTGGCACACTGATGGTATAACTGACTTCCTGAACCATCCATCAGGCTTCGGCCCAGCATTTTGTTTACTTGCTCGCTGCTTTATATTTTCAGCCACGACTCTCCTTGATTAATCTGCGCTCTGACTCATGTATAAGCCCTCCACCAAGCACCCTAGTTCCTGCTTCATCTACATCCCTCACAGTACCCACTGCCATGTACCTCACAGATGCCTAGTTAAGGGGAAGCTTGTTCACTCAATGAGTAACTTGCATCACATTTCACTGATTTTCAAGAACAATCTAGGGCAGCCTTTGCAAAATGTGCTTTTAGTTCATATAGTCCACAAGAAAGGTTTCCATGGTCAGATAAATTTGGGAAATGTACAAGGGAAAGCACAGTTTACTTGAGCAGTTTTATGGGCTGGGTGAAGCCCTACAGTAAAGAGATGGGTTAAATCTACTTAATCCTGGTCATCCTCAAAATCACATGGCACAGGTCCAAGGAAGCTCTGTGTGTAGGTGTACACGTGCTTGCTGAGGGGAAGGCAGTTTTCCCTGCAAAGCTCTGATGCGAAAGGAGGTACCATGCCAGGAAAGAAGATGAAACTCACGTGAAAAAAATTAGACTGATAAAACATCAGGCCACAGGGAGAGGATCTGTGAGATGAAAACAGTGTTTGCTGTGGATCCTCTGTGCTGGCAGGCAGACAAGGCATTACACTATGGCGACTCACGTAGAAGGCAGTGGCTGTCCACAACCACAGCCGGGAAGGGCAGTTCAGGTGAAACTCAGTGGAGCTCCACAGGTTTCTGGTGCTGGCATGGTGAGTGGGAGAACACAGGGTCCTTGAAAACCATGAGGGCCTCCTTCTACTCCCCTACATCAGGTTGTTACCAGGAGGGAAAAGGAGGGTTGGAAACCTTTTGCTTCTAAGCAGCATAAACTAGTGAAATGTGAGGTGTGTGGCTGCACAGAGCTCCCTTGTCATGTGGGGTTCAGGAAAACAAGCCTCACTGCTCTCTGTAAGGTGGCCTGGGCCACTCAGTCAGAGGGAAATAATGACACTGGGGACAGCCAGTCCCATTATGCTACTTCCTTTCTTTGCAATTTTCATTTTGCAGATTCGCTTTATTTCTAAAGGGCATGTGTCTGTGTTAATCTTGGAAAAAATGTTAAAAGAAAACTTACTTTTATCCCAACTAAGGCATTCCTTTTCAGCAAAAAGAAGTAACTTGCAGGGGGGCTAACACCTCACTTGCCACTTCTGCATTCTCTCTGCATAGAGAAGCAAGAAACTGAAAACTGTACGTGGCCTCAGGCAACTTGAACTTCTAGGCCTGCTTCAGTAGAGCTCCCTGTCCTTAGCTAGGGGCCTCTAATAGTTGCTGCAAGAAATGACAAGGGCTTCCTTTCATAACCAAGGAGTTCAAGTCTTTGTAATGATCTCAGTAACATTTAGAAAGAAGTTGGTTAAAGCACCTTATAACTGTACCTCTTAGGCTAGGTTTCAGCTTTATTCATGAGGTATGAAAATAAGACTCAACTGGTCATGAATTTAACCTTCAAAGTCACAGAGAAGAACCTGGATAGGGGGTCTTCACAGGCACTGACACTTTTTATCCACCTCTACTGACCTCTTTGGCTTTTATAACATCCCTGAAACCCAATTATTTCTTATAACTAATACTATTCTGGAGTTTCTCAACAAATTACAGACTAAAGTTGACTTTGAAGAAGATCATTTAAGCTCCTTTGTTTTATTGAACTCTTGTATTTTTTTGTTTGTTTCAAATTATTCCCATTATTATGACAGCTCTAGGAAGACAGGGATGTCAGATAATTGCTGTATCCTAGAGCCAAGCCCAGGTCTGTGGCAGATGCTCGATAAATATTTGTTGAATGAATACTGAATGAATGAGTGAGTGAGTGACTGAATGAATGAATCACATTATAAAGAAGGAATAATAATTTAGTTTCTGGGAAAAGTCAGGGTTATATCAACCTGTGGTTTTGATAGGTTAATGTTGCTAAGAGACTTCCCCCTATATGGGGTAGAGGGTAGAGAGGAAGGGGACAGAGAGGGAGGGAGGGAGGGAGAGAGACAGACAGACAGACAGGAGGTGAACCTTGTGCAAAAGGGAGACAGGTACAGGAGAGATGGCTCATTTTGGGATGAATGGAGAGCACCTGGAGCGAGCCGAAGGTGCTGGAGAAGAAAGGAGTGTGGGGAAATATTACTTCCCTGGGTTTCTTAGTGTCCCTGCAAAAAGCCCAGCTTCCTGAGGGGACACTGGGGAAAATCCTGAGGGAATCTAAGGGCCACTCTATGAACTTCAGACAAAACCATGTGGTTTTCCAGTGTCCTACGGCACAGGCACAAAAGCTGGAAACAGGCGTTGTGCCGCCCTTTAGGTGTGCCCCTCTCACTGCCGTGCTTTACATCAGTAGCTTTGGTTTTATTTCAGAGCCTCCTAAGAAATGTGGGCCCCAAAGTGATACACAGGGTTGTTAGGTGAAAAATTAAATCCTACGATCCATGGTAATGTCAACTGTTTCTACACTCAAGAAGAAACTGTATTTTTACTCCTTCTCTAGAATTCAAAATTGACCCTCACAGAGCCACGGACTTGAGAAATTTGCTCTTAACACTCACCCAAGAACCTACATGCTCTGAAATACTATTTAATTTTCTCCTTTACCCTTTAATGTAGAAAAAGCAACGTTTTTATTGGTACCTTATAATGTTTTTATATGAGGCATCTAAATCTCCCACATGGTACTCATGTAACTATAAAAGGTTTCATTGTTATTTGTAGGTTGATGCTAATTTTTCTTTTTTATATTTTTACAAAGAAAACACAGTTATGAAGGTTTTATTAATACTTATAGCTCTTGTTCTTCTAATCCAGGATAAACTGCAAAAATGTAAGGTCTTACCATGTCTCATCCATAAAACTCCTTTCCAGTGACTTATGGGTGACCATGCTGAGCAGACAGTAAACTGCCATAGTGGTTACTGCCTTGCTAGAGAGACCTGATCCATAGGGGTAGTTCCAGTCAGTGATAGTTATAGCATATCTGGAAATTTCTGGAAATCAAGATGGAGATTTTTGGACAATAAAAGATGAAGTTTCTGTGCTTCCAAGGAAGCTCTGTCATAAAGAGAACTGAGGAGGGGAGAAAGTAGGGAAAATGATGACCCCACACAAACCTGAGAGGCTGCCACAGGTGGTGGCCTTAGGGTCTTGGCTGTTACAGCCCAAAGGCGGGGGCAGGTTGGGGTCAGAAGCAGAGTACCTGACAGAGAGACTCAGCTTCTGGGGCTCAGGGCCAGGGCAGGTCTTACCTCAGGGCTGGAGCAGTGGGCCGGCTTGCTGCCTTCACTCTCACTGGAACTGCTCTCGGTCTCAGAGTCGGATCCGGAGCTGCTCTCTGAGTCGCTGGACGAACTGCTGCCGCTGCTGCTGCTGCTGCCGCTGCTGCTGCCCTTGCTGGAAGGCACCGAGGCTCTGCAGCCGGCCTGCTGGACCGAGGCACTGCCAGCCCATGGGGCCGGGAGGAAAGGGGAGGAAAGCCAAGTAAGCAAACACAAAACACCGCCGAGCAAGCTATCATCCCACCAAAAGAGAGGGAAGGCACAGACCACACATCTGTCCACCATCACTTGGCGCGTGAAGAGCAATCAAGGTCAAAGGCATCTTAATGCTTAAAACAACATTACATATATGTAAATAAGACTAGGACTAAAAGCTGATGCCCCTTGGTAGTCAGGCATGTTATTTGTGTGGCCATTTTAGGAGGGAAGGCAATGTAATTCCAGAATGACTGTGTCTATACTGCTGCTGCTGTTTCTGGGAACGCCTTTTCAAATGTACCTCCAATCTAATCATCTACAAAAATGCAAGGACATCCAAGATGCTTGAAATGTTTTGTAAACACTGAAAATGTCTTTTGCTTCATTTTAGGACATGGGCAGTGAAGAAGGGAACAGTGTTCTGCTCTGCGTTCTCATGGGCCACTGGAAGGTTCCATGGACCGTGGGACCCGCAGCTATATAGCCCTGCTCTCTGCTTCCTCCTGTCCACAGATGGAGTGCAGTAGTCTTTACAAGAGCTGGCTTTTGTTGAATAAACAATAATTTCCCTTTGAGCCCTTTATTTAAGAACTGGAGATCCACCACTTACATGTTTTTATAGATTCCCAGATTTTAAAATTCAATCCCAGTAGAGTGGCTAGCTTATAGCAATAACATTTCAAATTTTCCTTTATGTTCACATTCATGCTGAAATTTGCTGGGAAGTTATATACTCAAATTACACACTCAAAAAGAACAGGAAAATTTGGCATTTTTTAATGGTAATCAATTAACCACAAAAATTCAAATAGCAGACAGCCATCCAAAGAGTGTTTGAGCCAAGAAGAAAGTTTTGTTACTCACATAATATTCAATATCTTCAAAGTCCGCATTAATTGAAAAACATCTAAATCTGTTCTTTTGAGATCATATTCTAAACCCAGAAATGCAGTGGTCACTTTTTTATGCTGAGCATGCAAACATTTGCTTGCTTCTTCCAACTGTGACCACTGCTTCAATAGGACTGAGCATTTGGAAAGGCCAGGAGCCAGAAAGCTTGTCAGGTTTGGGGTCTTAAGAAGTGCAGTTCAGCCCGGACAAGGTAAAGGATCCTTTCCACTGGCTTCTTAAATCTCTGATAAATGCTCTGCCCAAGGACAGGATCTTATACATACTGCGTGTGGGAGCACTGAGGCGGGTGTTGAGGGGTTAATACTCACTGGAAACTAGCTCCTAGAAGCATGACAAGACAAAAAACTGTCTTGCAGGATATATCTGAAAATAAAGCTCCTTTTGAACTGAAGGGTTAGGGAAAGAGAACTGGAACATAAGCTTCCCTAGTAGTTTTTATTTCTCCCACCAATGTCACAATCCACACCTATGGTCTGACAAAATTCTTCAACATCGGATGGCATCTGCCTGTTTATGCCTTGCTTGAGCTGCAGTGATTTCTTTCAAAGCCTCTCATTTGTGTCTGGTGTTGAGTGAGAAGTCCTGGCTCTTTAGACAGAACCAGGGAAGGGAAGGTTAGTGATCAGAGGCCTGTAATATTGCTTTCTTCCCTTATGAACTAAAATCCATCTTTTCTGTTGCCAAAGTTGAGATGGCTACTATCAACATGACCATTTAAAAATAATAAAAAAGGACTATTGGGCTCTGACCAAACACGAACACCTGTAATCCTGTTAACAGCTTGTCAGGAGGCCCCAAAACACTGGGGGGAAAGAAAACTCCAGAATACAAACACCTCCCCCCATTAATAAAACCAAACCAAAATCAGAAAACCCTCAAAAGCAAAGAAAGATGTGGTGAAGGAAAGACATATGTTCCCCTGTCACACTTCAGATGACATTTGCTGAAGAATGGGAAGCAGAAGAACAAAGAGCATTTTGACTGGTTTTATATGCTGGTACATTCTACCTGCTTTAATTCAAACAACAAAGAGCATGTGATGGGATACTGTGTGTGCCTGGGTGGCACGTGTGCTGCAGAAGCAGCGAAGTATCTGGAGTTCCCTGGAGCTTGCACCGCAAAGCGACTGACTGTCTTTTGAAAAGCAGTGCTTTGATTTCTGGGAAAACGTCCATTAAGCAGGTACCCGGCTGCCTTCCTTTTATGACTGCTGTTCTACAGGCATGAGACACACTCACCCAAGGAGAAGGGATCTCTGATCTGAATTAGACTGGCAGAAAACCCTTATACTTTCATGTTTTCCCTTCTTAAATTAGGAAAGTCACTTAAAAAGACAGTTTTACTGGCATAACTATTACTTGTTTTTAAAACAGTTCAGAGAGCCTAGTATTTAGGGTTTTCTTCATGCTTTGCTTTAAGGGCTATGAGGATTACAATGAGTCTGGGGTCAGGATTGAATACATTTGTGTTCAATGGGCTGAGTAGAGAATATGTTGCCAGAAAGAATCATGCTAAGGGTGGGAGCCTGCAGAGCTCTTGTGCCCCAGTTCTGGGATCTGGAGAACGACCCCATCTCTGTGAAGGCTGCTCCAGGAACCAGTCTTTGTGTGGGTCCTTGGGGCTGAGTGCTCCTGTCACGAGGGCACGATGCTGCTCTGCCTCTGCTGCAGCAGCTGTGGCAGGGACGGTGGCAGATAGAGACTAGGAAGCCAGACAGGACAGTCATCACTGCAGACTAGTACTAACACAAGGAGGGTTCTTTGGAGACACAGAATCAGGAAGGTGGAAAAACACATACTGGAAAGACCTGCCTGAAAGAAGGCTAGGCCACATATATTTAAAAATTTAGGATGCCAACTAGTTGTCATGTCTATATACCAAAAATGTTTTCAAAAAATAACTTAATTAAAAATTAAAGAAAAAAATTTCCTTAAACTACAGCAGGTTGGTTGACATGACGACGCAGCCTCGGACAATTTTTACAAGAGCTCGTGAACCCTGTGCCGCTCCAGGAACACTGTCATGGGCAGGGGCCATCAGTGAGACTGCAGGGTAGTCTCTGTGTCACCCAGCCTAGCATGGACACAGTGGGCATCACATGTGACTGCTGAATAAAAAAAAATCAATAGGAAAAAATCCACCACAAAATTCAATAAAAAGGAAAAAATCCATCACTGGTTTAATAAGTTTCTTTTTTTAAAAGCATTTAACCTTTCAAAAAGGTCACAATTTCTCTTTTCCAATACAAAAATATTTAAGGGCATTTCAGCACCTCTTGTGCTCTTCCAATTTTAACACTTTTTTCTTTCAGAGACTATTTCTTTAAAAGTACTCTAAATTCATATGCTATGATGTAAGCTCAGTTCTCTCTTGGGTGGTTTGTTTAATTTTTATATTTTGATTTCATGAAATGTCTTGCTGTTTTTTTGAGGGTCCCAGCTTTGTTCTAAGTGACCTGCTTGCTATGTACCTTCCTTTGGCTGTAGTGACACATTCCTTGCAGAATCTGGCCTGGGTTAAGTCTGAGCACAGACAGTAAAAGAAAAGATCTGGAAACTAAACAACAAATCCTGGATCTCACAGTCAAGGGTATTCCTCCTGCCAAGTGTATTGTGGGGCCTGGATAAATATCCACAGTTGTCCATAAGCTTTCAACCAACAAGTAACTAGGAGGCAGGCGCTCTGCCTGGTTGGCACCGTATGGATGCTCTGCTGCCCAGCATGGTGTCTTGCACCCTGTGGGCACCCACATCTTGGCTGAATGATTACAGAAGAGGCTATAGCACCTTCTTACTCAGCACTCAGTATGAACTCAACAAATGCCTGCCAAACTGTAATCAGTCCTCTGGCAACAGTGTTCCTGCACTGAAAGCATCTTTATTGACAGTAATTGATCTAAAACTATAACCACATTATGAGAAGTGAAAATGGTAAAAGCTGGCACCAGAGGGCTCACATTGCTAGAATTATCTCCCAAAAAACCAAAACTGAAAGGACCACTGGACTTGTACTAAATATTTTTTTTTCCTTCATTATCACCAGGAACAATTCTTCTGTTAAAACATGGCTTTTGAAGCCCTTCATGGTCTGGTCTCAATCAGATCTCCAGCTTCACTTCAATGAGTCCATTCCTAAACCTTGGCCATAATAATTTCTCATTTGGACAATCTGTGTTTATAGCTGGGTGCTTTGCACATGCCATTTTCTGGTTCTCTCCTACACAAGTCCTAGGACTGAGTTATAAAGCTACCCTACTGTGTAAAGTTTTCCTGAATTTCACCAGGTATGATGGGTGTTTCCTCCCCGACCCCCTACAGCACACTGCAGCCCTTACCATATTAAGGATAGGAATTATCTAAATTATTCTTGTATTCCCAAAGCTAGTAAACAGCCTGACATAGAGAGATTCTCAACTAATGCTGATTTAATAAAATAATGATCCTTGATGCAGTGTGTAAAACTGATTCTTGATACAATGTATTTTATTATACTTTCAAGTAGCCCATGAGATATTCATATATACACATACGTATTTTTTTTTCTACTGCTTTGGGGCTGCCTAGGATTTCATAAAACTGATAGCTTTAGAGAGCTACCATCTGTATTACAGGTTACAAATCGAAAACCTACAGGGGCCGGGCAAGTAGTATAAATGAGTAAGTGTCCAGGTGTAAGGAAAACAAATGGGTAACACATGACGATAGATGAGAGTAAACCCTTAGCTCCCTGGCAGGGAAGGTGTCAAACTGGAGAGCGCAGTCTGGTCTAAAGCTGCTCCCTATGCCAGCATATCTGTGCCAGGTGGAAATGAGAGGCTAGTGTTACCAAATCTTTCGATCTTTCAGGGAAAGCCTCAAATCCTGATGTTTCTACCAAATCTCCTGATTTTAAATGCTAGTAACTAATCTGAAAAGTTCCAACAATGAAAAGTTCCACTGCATTTTAGCAGTGAAACACACTGTAGGTCAGGTGAGGCCTGTGAGGGACCAGAGTGCCTCAAGTGGTTCCATGTAAAAGCTACAAACAAAGAAGACCACAACTAGGAGTTTTAGCTCTCCCAGGGATTTAGATTAGTGGGAACAACAAGAGGTTAATGAAATATCACTCTCTCAGTCCGGTTACTTAAAAGTTTTCAAAAATTTTAAATAACTACTGATTCACCAGAAGTGGCAAAAATAGTAGAGACATCTCATGTATCTCTCACTCAGTTTCTCTCATGGCCACATCTATTTATATGATTATAGTATTATATCAAAATCAGAAAACTGACAATAGGCAATGTGTGTATAGTCCTATGTCATTTTATCACGTGGAGATTCATGGAGCTGGCACCATGGTCCACACACAGAACTGTCCCATCACCACAAGGGTCTCCCTTCTTGCTACTCCTTGAGAGTCACACCTACATCTCATCCCTGGCAACTATTAATCTGTTTTCCATCTCAAAATTTTGTCATTTTAAGAATGTTAAATAAATGGTATCATACAATGGGCATTCTTTTTATATGAGATTTATTAAGAAATAACTTAAATATCATAGTATACATCTGTTTCAGATGGGCTATTTTCTTCCACTTGGCATAATGCTGAGATCTGTCAAAGTGTTGACTATATCAATAGCTTGTTTTTTTTTTTTTTTTTTACTGATTCTATGGTATGGTTGTCTAACCATCCACTCATTATTACCATTCAACCATCCAGGGACATTCTGGTTGTTTCCAGTTTTTGGCTATTACAAATAAGTCTGCTATGAGTATCTGTATATAGGCTTTTGTGTGCATGTACAAGTTCATTCTCTGAACAAATGCCGAAGAGTGTAATTGCTGGGTAAGATTTTAAAGAAACTGCCAACTTTTTTTTAATAGTTCTTGGTTGAATATTTTCTAGCTATGTTGTTTGGTAGATACAAATTTAAGACTGCTATGTCTTCTTGCTGACTGGACTCTTTTACCAGTACATCATGTTCTAGTATGTCCCTGGTACTGTTCTTTGCTCTGAAGTCTGCATTATCTGGTAGTAATATAGCCATTCTGGCTTTCTTTTAATTAATGTTTTCATAGTATATATTTTCCATTCTTTTACTTTCAACCTATTGTATTATTATATTTAAATAGAGTTTCTTGGAGAGTGATACTCCAAGATGGTGGTGTAGGAAAACACAGCTCACCTCCTTGCACAACCACATTAAAATTACAGCTAAACTATAGAATAACCATCACTCAGAACCATCAGAAATTGAGTTGAATAGAAGTCCTACAACTAAGGAATTAAAGAAGAAACCATGCCCATTTCAGACTGGTAGGAAGGGAAGAGACACAGACATATGAAACAGGCTGGTCCCACACCCATGTATGGTAGATGAAAACCAGGAGGACTATCTCAGAAGCGAGGTCCATACCAGGACCCCCAGCCCAGGATTCCAGTGCCAGGAAGGTAAGTCCCCATAACTACTGGCTGTAAAAACCAGTGGGGATTGATTTGGTAGAAGAAACTGCTGGATTCCCAAGCAGTTCTTCTTAAAAGGCCCACACCCAGACTTACTCAGACTCACTCTCTCTGAGCTCTGGCACTGGGGCATCAGCTTAAAAGGCACCAGTGGCATACAGGGAGGAAATGAAGTGTCTGGCACCAGGGCAAGAGCTGTGGACAGCTTTCTCCCAGACAGAACAGTTGGCAGCAGCAATTATTCCTTTTCTGAGCCCTACCACACAGCCACAGAGTGAAGGACACAATGTCTGAGATTCCATCAACCTGGCTCACATTGTTTGCCTCACCCTGAGGCTCTGTACCACCCAACTTATAAGCCTACCCAAGCTGCTAACAGTGGATTTTCCATACACATGGCTTGTCTTGGCTCATGCTTCAGATCTTACTAAATCCTCTAAAAAAAAAAAGCAGCAGCTAGCCTCAGCAAGCCCCTGTACCTCTTGCAAAGAGGCCTCAGGCTCAGCACTAGCATTGGCTGGCCCTAGTTCACAGCCTGGCCATACTCGGGCACCTCTGAGCCCAGTACAAGTAGCAGCCACCTGCAGACCACTTTATAGCTTATGCCAACTGGCCACAGATAGAACAAAGGTGGTGGCTGACCTTGGCCTACACCTCCTGGGAACCCCAGAGCCTGTGAAACCAGTTGACAGCTACAGACTATGTCAGAACACATCCATCCAACCACCTCCACAAGCGACACACTCAAGCGGTAGACTCAGTAGACACCAGAGCTGTGGAGTGTGCCCCAGCACAGCTGATCCTCCACAGAGGATGGAGGTTAGTGGACAGTGATCATAGACTGTCCTTGCAGTTGACTGGCCTGGGTAAATCTCTCCCACTGACCTGACAACAGCAATCAAGGCTCAACCAACAGGATGGTGTACTCAGCCCACATGGAGGGCACACTTGAGTACCGGCTTGAGTGATAAGGGAGGCTATGACACTTGACTCTACATGACACCTACTAGATTAGGCCATGCGACCAAGACACGGAATCATCACAGGTCTACTTAATACACAGAAACAAACACAGGGAGGCTTCCAAAACGAGGAGACAAAGATTCATGGCTCAAATGAATGAACAGATCAAAACTCTGGTAAAAGAACTAAACAAAATGGAAATAAGCAATCCATCAGATGCAGGAAATACCGGTTATAAGGGTGCACAAGGAACTCAGAGAGGACCTCAACAACATAAAAAAGATCCTGTCAGAAATGAAGTATACACTAACTGAAACAAAGAACAATTAGCAGGGAATCAACAGTAGAGTGGATAAAGCCGAGAATCAAATCAACTAGCTGGAACATAAGGAAGCAAAAAACAACTAATCAAAACAGCAAGAAGAAAAAGGAATCCAAAAATATGAGGATAGTGTAAGGAGCCTCTGGGACAACTTCAAGCATACCAACATTCACATCATACCAGAGGGAGTGACAGAGGGAGAAGAGAAAGAGCAAAATTTGGAAACCTATTTGAAAAAATAATGAAACAATACTTCCCTAATATGGTGAAGGAAACAGACACACAAGTCCTGGAAGCAAATAAAGTCTCAAACTAGATGAAGGCAAAAAGGCCCACACCAAGATACACCATAATTAAAATTATGGTTGAAGAGAAAAGGTTGAAGAGAAAGAGAAAATCTTAAAAGCAGCAAGAGAAAAAGAGTTAGTTGCCAACAAGGGAGTTCCCATAAGACTGGCAGCTGATTTCTCAAAAAACAAAAAAACAAAAACCCAAAATGAAAAAAAAAAGCAAAAACAAAACTCCAAAAAACAAAAAACAAAACTTGCAGGCTAGTAGGGATTGTCAAGAAATATTCAAAGTGATGAAAAGCAAGGGCCACAACCAAGATTATTCTATCCAGCAATGGTATCATTAAAAATGGAAGGGCACATAAAGAGCTTCCCATATAAGAAAAAATTAAAGGAGTCCGTCATCACTAAATCATAACTACATGAAATGTTAAAGGGCCTTACTTAAGAAAAAGAAGATAAAAATTATGAACAATAAAATGGCAACAAATACAAATCAATTAAATCTAATGAACTAAGCAAACAAGCAGAACAGAAATAGAAGCAGAGATATAGAGAACATTTTTAAAAAAACTGTTGTTCAAGTACAGTTGTCTCCATTTTCCTGCCACCACTTTCCTCCTCTCCACCCACTCCCACCTCCCACCCTCAATCCTATCTCCTCTTTGACTTTGTGCATGGGTTCTCTTATACATGTTCCTTGATGACCCTTCCCTTCTATCCCCTGCTATCACCCTCCCCCATCCTCTCTGGTTACTATCAGTTTGCCATTTATTTTGATGTCTCTGGTTATACTTTACTTGCTTGTTTGTTTTGTTGATTAGGTACCACTTATAGGTGAGATCATATGGTATTTGTCTTTTACTGTCTGGCTTATTTCGCTTAGCATAATGTTCTTCAGTTCCATCTATGCTGTCACAGAAGGTAGTAGCTCCTTCTTTCTTTCTGCTGCATAGTATTCCAACATGTAAATGTACCATGGTTTTTTGATCCACTCATTTAACTGATGGACACTTAGTTGCTTTCAGCACTTGGGTATTGTAGATTGTGCTGCTGTGAACATTGGGGTTCCTAAATTCTTCTGAATTGGCATTATACTTAGGGTATAATCCCAGCTGTGCAATTGTCGGGTCAAAAGGCAGTTCTATTTTTAGCTTTTTGAGGAAAATCCATTCTGTTTTCCATAGGGGCTGCACCAGTCTGCATTCTCACCATCAGTTTACTAGAGTTCTTTTTTATCCACAACCTTGCCAGCACTTGCTGTTTATTGATTTGTTTATGACGGCCATTCTGACCAATGTAAAGCAGTATCTCATTGTAGCTTTAACTTGCATCTCTCCGATGGCTAGTGATGCTGAGAATCCTTTCATATGTCTTTGGGCCTTCTGTTTGTCCTCCTTGGAAAAGTGTCTGTTTAGGTCCTTTTCCCATTTTTTAACTGGGTTGTTTGTCTTCCTGGAGTGGAGCTGTATGAGTTCTTTACATATTTTGGAGATCGAATCCTTATCAAAGGTGTCATTGGCAAATATGTTTTCCCATACAGTTCATTCCTTTTTCATTTTGCTGATGTTTTCTTTAGCTGTGCAGAAGCCTTTTATTTATTTTTAAAATATATTTTATTGAGTATGCTATTACAGTTGTCCCATTCCCCCATTCCCCACTCTCCTGCACTACCCCTTCTACCTGCATTGCCCCCCTCCTTAATTCATGTCCATGGGTCGTACATACAGTTCATGTCCACCATGGGTCTTTGGCTTCCACATTTCCTATACTATTCTTACCTTCCCCTTGTCTATTTTCTACCTATCATTTATGCTACTTATTCCCTGTACCTTTTCTATCATTCCCTGCCCCCCTTTCCCTGCTGATAACCCTCCATGTGATTTCCATTTCTGTGATCTGTTTCTGTTCTATTGTTTGCTTAGTTCATTTTTGTTTCTCTAGGTTCAGTTGTTGACAGTTGTGAGTTAGCTGTCATTTTACTGTTCATAGTTTTGATCTTCTTTTTCTTAGATGAGTCCCTTTAATATTTCACATAATAAGGGCTGGGTGATGATGAACTCCTTTAACTTGACCTTATCTGGGAAGCACTTTATCTGCCCTTTCATTCTAAATGATTGCTTTGCTGGATAGAATAATCTTGGATGTAGGTCCTTTCATGATTTCAAATGCTTTTTTCCAGCCCCTTGTTGCCTGCAAGGTTTCTTTTGAGAAATCAGCTTATGGGAACTCCTTTGTAGGTAACTGTCTCCTTTCCTCTTGCTGCTTTTAAGATTCTCTCCTGATCTTTAACCTTGGGTAATGTAATTATGATGTATTTTGGTGTGTGCTTCCTTGGGTCCAACTTCTTTAAGACTTTCTGAGCTTCCTGGACTTCCTAGAAGTCTATTTCCTTTGCCAGATTGGGGAAGCTCTCCTTCATTATGTTTTCACATAAGTTTTCAATTTCTTGCTCTTGTTCTCCTTCTGGCACCCCTATGATTAGGATATTGGAACGTTTAAGGTTGTCCCAGAGGTTCCAAAGCCTCTCCTCATTTTTTGAATTCTTGCTTCTTCATTCTGTTCTGGTTGAATGTTTATTTCTTCCTTCTGCTCTAAACCGTTGATTTGAGTCCCAGTTTCCTTCCCATCATTGTTGGTTCCCTGTATATTTTCCTTTATTTCACTTTGCATAGCCTTCACTTTTTCCTCTATTTTGTGACCATACTCAACCAATTCTGCGAGTATCCTGATCACCAGTGTTTTGAACACTGCATTTGATAGGCTGGTTGTCTCTTCATCGCTTTGTTGCATTTTTTTTCTGGAGGTTTGAACTGTTCTTTCATTTGGGCCATTTTTTTTTTTTGTCTTGGTGCATCTGTTATGTAGTAAGAGGTTAGGTATTGGCCAGGGCAGGGCAACCCAGGTCTCTGTGTTGTGGCACTGTATGTGGAGGAGGGGTCCGAGAGGGAACAATGCGGCTTACTTAGCTCTCGGCCAGCATGCGGTCACTCCCTCTGCTCCCCATGTGGGTAGCAGAGGGAGTGACTGCATGCTCCCTCTGCTCCCAGAACCCTGGGTAATGTGGTCTGTTTCACTCCCCAGTTGTTCCTCTGGTATATCTGCAGGCAAATGTGGGACCACCTGCTCTGCCAGCCACCACCTTGCCTGTTCTGGTCCTATAGCTGCCACCTTGTCTCAAGTCCTCTCACCCTGGCTATCCTTCTCAGCCCCTCCTACCAGTCTGGATGAATGTTTTTCAAATTCTTTGTTGTCAGACTTCCATGCAGTTTGATTTTCTGTCACTTCTGGATGTTTTTTGTTTTTAGATTTGTTGTTGTCCTTCTTTTGGTTGTGTGAGGAGGCGCAGTGTATCTACCCATGCATCCATCTTGGCCAGAGTCCCAGAAACTTTTTATTTTGGTGAAGTCCTATTTGTTTATTCTTTCTTTTATGTCCCTTGTTCTAGTGGACATATTGGTGAAAATATTGTTGCATGGATTATCTGAGATTTTTTTGCCTATGTTGTCCTCTAGGACTTTTATGGTATCATGACTTATATTTGTCTTTTATGCATATTGAGTTTAATTTTGTGAATGGTGTAAGTTGGTGTTTGAGTTTCTTTTTTTTTTTTGTATGTAGCTGTGTAGGTCTCCCAACACTATGTGTTGAAGAAGATGTTATTTTTACTCCATTTTATGCTTCTTCCCCCTTTGTTGAATATTAACTGACCATAGAGACTTGGGTTTATTTCTGGGCTCTCTATTCTGTTCCATTGATCTATGTGTCTGTTCTTATACCAGTACCAGGCTGTTTTCATTATTGTGGCCTTGCAATGTAGTTTGATGCCAGTTGTTGTGATCCCTCCTACTTTGTTCTTCTTTCTCAAAATTGCTGTGGCTATTTGGGGTCATTTATTGTTCCATATAAATCTTTGAAATGTTTGTTCTATACCTGTAAAATATGTAATTGGTATTTTAATAGGGATTGTGTTGAATCTATAAATTGCTTTGGGTAGTATGGACATTTTGATGATGTTATTTTGGCAGATGTGGGTTTCTTTCCTGGGCTTTATGGTTTTGTTCTGGTAGCACCTGAGCAACAGCATACAAGATGTGGTGGGCAGAGTGATCCTTAGCCAACCAGCTGGAGGGAAAGACCCACCAAAGAATGACCCAACAATCAAAACCAAATTACATCTAGAGAGCCAATGTAAATGGCATAAAAGGCATCCCAAGAGCACCAAGTTCAGGAGATCAAGGAGACTGCACCAATGAATCTCACAGGTCTCCTAACATGGAAGTTCATAACACAAACTCAGGGAGTCAGAAAAGATCGTTTTAAGAAGCAGAAGCAAACAAGGAGAGTCTCACAAATAGTGGGAAGACAAAGAAATAACACCCAATCAAAAGGAAAGGAGGAATCCTCAGAAAGAGTGCTAAATGAAATAGAGGCAAGTCAACTATCAGATATTGAGTTCAAAACAATGGTTATAAGGAAACCGAATGAGCTCAGTGAGAATTACCAAAAACTACAGGGAAGCTATGAAGAACTTACTGCAAACTACTTCAGCACGAAAAGGGACATAAAAACTATCAACAAGAGCCAAGAGCCTTCCTCCTTCTCTCTCTCTCTCTCTCTCTCTGCCATGTAGTGTTCCATTGTGTAAATGTACCACAGTTTTTTGATTCACTCATTTACTGATAGGCACTTAGGCTGTTTCCAGCAAGCACTTGGCAACTGTAAATTGCACTGCTATCAACATTGTGGTGCACAGATTCTTTTGAATTGGTGTTTCAGAATCCTTAGGGTATAATCCCAGCAGTGGAATTTCCAGGTCAAAAACCTCTATAAGGCGAGCACATGACTTCTCAACAGAAACACTACAAGCCAGAAGGAAATGGCAAGAAATACTCCAAGTAATGAAAAGCGAAGGACTGCAACCAAGACTACTCTACCCTGCAAGGCTCTCAATTAAAATGGAAGGCGACATAAGGAGTTTCTAAGATAAAAGAAGGCTGAAAGAATATACCTCCACCAAACCAGCATTGGAAGATATGCTAAATGGACTGCTTTAAGAATATGAAGAAAAAAGAGTGAGAGAGAGAAGAACACAGGTACAAGGGAAAAATGACAATGAACAAACTGTTCTCACTTCTTACCCCTACAGGTAAGGTGTTTATTTCTGCTTTCAAGATTTTTTCTTTTGTCTTTTGTTTTTGGAAGTTTGACTATGATTTATCATGGCATGAATGTATTTCGATTTATTTAGTTGGGAGTTTGCTCAACTTCTTGACTATGTAGGCTTATGTCTTTTGCAAAACTTGGAAAATTACAGTATTTCTTTACACACCTTTTGAATAATTTTTCAGCCCCACCCTCTTTCTTCTCTCACTCTGGTTCTCTGATGACACAAGTGTTAGGTCTTTTCTTATAGACATACAGGTTCCTGAGGCTATTTCTTTTTTCTTTATTTTCCTTTAGTTTTTCTCTGTTGTTCATATAGGAAATTTCTATTATACTATCTTCAGGTTCATGGACTCTCTCCTTTGTTCTCTTCATTCTACCATTGAGCTCATTCACTGAATTTTAAAATTTCAGTTATTGTATTGTTCAGTTCTAAAATTTCCATTTGGCTCTTTGTATCTTGTTTGCTGAGACTCAATTTATTCATTTGTTTTAAGTGTGTTTAATTGCTCATTGAAGCCTTTTATAATGGCTCCTAAAACCCTTATCAGAGAATTTAAATATCTGTCATTTCAGTATTGGCTCTGTTGTCTTTTCTCATTCAAGTTGAAATTTTTCCAGGTCCTTGTTATAAAGAGTGATTTTCCATTATATCCAGAATGTAGCTGGTATTATAAGACTTTGGTTTAAAAAATACTGCTTGTTTTAGCAGTATTCCACTAAAACCACACCAGCAAGGGTGCAGAGGTGGTCTCTCCTTACAATTGGGCAAGGGTGGAAGGAAATCTAGGCTTCCCACTTGGCCTTCACTGATGAGGATGAGGATGGGGCCACTTTTTTTTATGGTGTTTGGCTGGAATACAGCAGTTATTGTCTAAATTTATTCTTTTTATTAGGATACCAATTTCCTGGTCCTTGAACTAGAGAGAGCTGGCTTTCCAGGGAATTTGGAAAAAATCTTTGCCTACTGGCATTTCCAGGTTGTCAGCTTTTCTAGCATCCACTCTGGGCTATATGAGAAGAAAAGGAAGCCTGGGGAACTTACTGCCACGTCCTTCCTTGGGCCTGAAGTCCTAGGCTGACCTGCCTTCTCTCTACCTTTCAGTCTTATGTTTGCTTTAAATATGATATCTAAGAATTTTAGCTATACTTAGCAGGGGGAGTGGGGAAATATACATCAGTATCTTGTCTAAGAACAGGGACACCCACTTGACATTTATCAAGTGGAAGGAACACTTTCAACAGTTCCAACCTCCAGGTCTGGTTAATTATCTTAAAGGTTGACCAATAAAACAACCATGCAGTTATCTGCTACACTGCTTACCCATTTTATCACCCAGTCAAATTAGGTATTAATTCATTTACTCAATAACCACTTATTGTAGAAATTAAGCTCAGATTTTATAATTACATGTTCAAAGCTACAAAGAACATATCACTAATGACAAATACAGTCTTCTGAGAAAAATGATTCAACTGAAATGAAGCTATAAAAATGTTAAGGATTAAAAGATGAGTGCTTTAAAACTTATGTTTAGAGTAAATAGCATGGGGGTAAGGCATGTTATCAGAGTGACATTTGTTAAGAACCCACTTTGTGCCAGGAGCATCAGAATGATAGTACGTGTGTGTGTGCGCTTAGGGAGGAGGGAGTTGATAGACATAGCCATGCACAGAAACTGGAGCAGAGTCATCAGCTGCTCCAAGGAAAAAAGTGTAACCCCCAGAAACACTATAGAATAATAAAAAGTAGATGAAATCAGCTATGAGAACTGTAAATCAATTTACAATACTACTTGTTGACAATGCAAAACTGTACATTTTTCATTAATCTAGAAAAATCAAAGAAAAGCTCTGTAAGTCAGAATGGAGCACCCAGTGCCCAAGGGGAGAGAAACAGAAAATATCTCCCTCAAGACCCCAGACCCCAGGATTTCTTGTTACTTTATGCTTTTGTTGCTTCCTCATAGTGTAGGTATTATTCTGATAATTTATAAGTGAGAACAATACAGTTCCTAGCAAGAGACAGAGCTGGGATTCTATTTCTAGAAATTTACCCTATGAAAATAACCAGGGATGTTTAAAAACATTTATCTACAAAGAGATATGCTCTTATATGATTTGCAATAGGAAAGGATTAATGAACAAAATGCCCAACATTTGGGGATCAGTTAAATAAATAAATACAGTAAATGATGCCTTATGAGGAAATGCTTTTCTGTATGTTGTCATTATAAACCTATCAGCAGAATATTTTCCATCACTAAAAATTCTCACAGTGTATTTGTAAGATGATTGGGAATACCTAGGTGTTGACCCTGCTTTTTCCCTGGAGAGGATAGGGTTTTGGTGACTTTGGTTTTTATTTAAGAATCAAAGGGTCCCCATGTCTATAAACAGGTCCTTGCATGGGATTATTAAGCACACAGATTGTGTAAGTCTTCTTGACAAGTTGCGTGAGGTACAAGCGTGAAAGGACTGAGGTCTGAGCACCCTCGAGGGGTACATGGGGATCTGTGCTGGTGCCTTGTGCACCTGTTCTCTGGGGCACCTTTGCCCCAGCTGTGCATCTGTGGCCTTTGACACATAAATTGAAGACCTAATCTATAGGATATATGTGTGTGGTCTTTCCCTGAGAGTCTATGGCTACAAGGCAGCATGAGCATAATTACAAAGCAGCATGATCATATACATACATACATATATATAATGTAATTATGTAATAAATGTAATATACACACACAGAAAAAATGCTGGAAGGATACATACAGATTACCTGTGGATATTTTTGGATGGTAGAATTATGAGGATTAAACATTTCTGAACTTTCCTATATTTTCCAATTTTTCACTTTTTCTCCAATAGAACATATACTAACCCCTTTCAAGTATATTTGATTGTGCTGTTTTTGATTTGTGCTGTTTTTGATTGTGCTGATATTTGATGATTCTGTTAATATAGTATTGAAATTAGTGTGCTGGTGTTTATTTAGGATTTTGGGAGGATCTATATTTAATGGTGAACTTTACATATATTTACATTTCCCTATTTTATATTTTGGGGGCAATTTTTGGCAGGTTTTGCATCATGGTGGTTTTAATTTAAAAATAAACTGATAGTGTTTTACCTTTTCATAGTGTTTTAGAAAAGTTTAAATAGTATGAGAATCACCTGTTCCTTAAAAGTTCAGAACTCACAATAAGTAAAACAATTTAGTCCTAGAGTCTTTTAGAATGGCAGTACTTTGGAGTATTTTATAATCCATTCCTTGGTTATTGTCCATTTTTTCTTTTGTAAATTTTGCTTTTTTAGGGGGCAGATTTTTTCCAAAAGATTATATTTAATTTATGTTTTCAAATTTATTTATTTCATAAAATTTATATATCTTCTATAAATAGAAAATGTATCTAGTATATCACTTGTTCTAAATTTGCTTTCTTTTTCCCTTTTCTTCATAGTGTTTGTCAACATTTTTCTATTTTATTTTATTCTCAAAGACACAGCTCTTGATTTATATAATAATTCCAGTATTTTCTGACTGTGCTGTCTTCTACATTTTTCATGTTTATTTTATAATACTTTTATAAGCTTCTTGAATTGAAGGCTTACTTCATCTGTTTTTATTCTTTAATAATGGAAGCATTTGAGACTCTCATTTTGCCTCTATACACAATAGTTGCAGGTAATCATCCTTACTACAGTGTGTTTTTATTTTCTTTACTTTCTAAATAGATTGTTGTAGTAGTTTTAAATTATCCTTTGATCAAATAATTATTTAGAAGACTGCCTTTCAATACAAGATAACATTTAAGAAGGATAAACATTACATTTAGGTCCAAAAAATAAACATGAGGGGTGTAGCGTAGCATATGTGAAAACTTCAAGGGGGATGGTGGCTTCAGCCTGAAGAGGAAGTCTTAGGGCTCAGATAAGACAATCTGGTAAAGGTGAGAAGGAAGGGGAAGGCAGCCAGCTTCTTCACTGTGAACTAGGATGAAACGGAAATAGGGAATGGCCTGGGGAAGGGATTAAGGCTATAAAGATGATTTACAGAGTACTGTGCATATCCCGAAGGTCTCCCAAACCTTCTGGTGGCCTTAGGGAAGGATAAAAGTCAAAAAACCCCTGCCACATTTAGCAGGAGAGAAATTCAGTAACATAGAAGGTCTATATAAACTTGGACACAAATTATGTCTCATAGTTCACTGTTGATGCCATTGTAGCATATGGAATTCTTTTCATTACAAACCAAAAAATCCAGAGAGCTACCTGAGGATCCTATTGGGCTATGCATATAGTCCTACAGGGAATGAGGAACTAATGCCTAAATTCCAATTCTATGAAAAGCTTTTGGATATGAGCCTTGACCACCAATTTCAGACACTGGAAAGCACAGATGTCACCTCATGGGGCTCTTGTCATTCCCTGGATCTCCATCCTTTATGACGCTGATGACATAATATGTCAATAAGCCGAGAATTCTTAACCAGCAGCCTGACGCTCTGCTCCCCTAGCTTGGATCAGTGCCATAGCTGGGAATCTGCTTGAACTGCACCACAACATTCCTGAGCTTATGATTCTCGAGTCTGCATTACCACCTGACTAATGATATCTGATAAGGAATATAAATTCTTTTGTGCTGGGATCAGTCTGCTTCTGTATTTATCAAGTTTTTTTTAGGATAAGTGAAGAATGTTTTCTTCTAGAAGGACTAAAACAAGAAAAGCTGTGGCTTGGAGTTTTGGGCCTATTTGGAACAAAGTTTTCCTTTAGTTGAATAAAGAACCATTTGTGACACGAGCAAGGAGAAAAGCATTCCATAAATAAAGGAAAAATACAATAATGCACAAATATGCATTGGTTCCCAAATATTCCTGGGTCTGCTGACAGTTTCTAAAATGAAGTTTTATTTATTTATTTTTTAAATAAATGCCCAACAGAGAACATTTTCAACCCAGCTATCTTCTCTGGATGGAAGGCTGTGAATGGGGTGGGGCCCTTTGGTCCCTTCTTCAGATAGAAGTCTTTTTTGGGGGCAGATTATGTAGACATCTCTGGAAAGCAGAGAACACCTGCATGTCTGGTTAGTGTGATGGACTGGGTTTAAGCTGGGAGTAATGTTGGGCCAGGGCCCTGGAGGATGTTGAGCTTGAGCCCATGTCAATGCTTCCCTGAAAGCCCTGCCTCCATTTGGCCAGGCAACCTCTGCACCGCATAGCTAAGCGAGAGCAGCTTCAGCTGCCTTTCTGTTCTGTCCCTGGGCACCATTTGAGAGAGTATGCCAAGAAGCAGCTGTCTCTGGTGACATAAACTTGCTTCCCTTACAGTCAGGTGGGTGGTACCACCAGTGACATTAAATTGAAAAGTTCTGCTGGGCCCAGAGAACACCTTAAAGTAGGAAATTCAACATCCTTCTCTTGGCAATTGAGATGGGAGTGGCAGTGTGGCAACAGCTCTGGAGGGCCTGAGTCCAACTGCCAGAAAGCTGGGAAGGCCCACTTCTTCTCTGGGCAGAAAGCTGATACCTGGGTTGGGTGAAGGCCATCTGAGTGTGAGGACATGGGGTGGGTGAAATGAGGGCACTGACCTCTGCGAGCCTGCTCTAGCTGGCTGATGGTGGGGAGTGTGCTGCCAGGGGTGGGTTTCCTGCTCCAGCTGCTAGGAGTCAGTTGGCCACCCAGATGAACGACTTCGGCCACAGTTGGTTTGACCTGCTCATAAGACAAATGCAGCTCTTCTGACCTCCTTGGCATGTTTTGCTCCAACTCTGTGGCTGCTGGAGGTGGGCAGGGAACCTACTCCTGATTGCTTTTCAGGCACCTGGTCTACCAAAGAATGCTGAGAGATTCTGGCCCAACACAATCTAATGCTAGCTGTCCTTAGGGATAGGGTGCCCAGGGACAGCTTCTAGAGATGAAATCACGTAGTGGGAACATGCAAGACCTACTGTACCCTACTGAGTTCCATGCTTCGGTATGGCAGTCCTGGAAGAAAGAGGCTCAGTACCTCTTGTACTTTCAAACAATTTGAATATTTTAAAGCAATAGCCCATTACAGATCCTGCCACCCATGTCCATACTTATCTAGTTCTTAAATTTACTTCTATATATTCCCAATTCAAGGAGGTCTTTACAGGGTGCAGCTGCACACAGCTGCCCTCATGGGAATCCTATAACCCATGTGGCAATAAACATTTACCCAAGTTCCCTCACTGCTTTTCCCTCACCTTGGAGTGGAATCACTGGATCCTGTGGTAATTCTATACTGAATCACTTGAGGAAGTGCAGACTGTTTTCCAAAGCAGTTGCACCATTTTGCATTCCCACCATGAGTGGATGAGGGGTCCAATTTCTCCACATGCTTGTCAACATTTATTATTGTCCATCTTTTTTATTCTACCCATAGAAATAGGTCTAAAGTGGGGGCTCATTGTGGCTTTGATTTGCATTTCCCTGATGAATAAATGTTGAACATCTTTTCATATGCTTTTTGGCCATTTGTATATCTTCTCTGGAGGATGTCTAGTCAAATCCTTTGCCCTTTAAAAAAATTGTATTATTGAATTGTAGTAGTTTTTTATGCATTCTAGGTAAAACTCCCTTATCAAATATATAATTTTCAAATATTGTCTCCTCATCTGTGGTTTGTCTTTCCACCTTCTTGATGGTATTGTCTGTAGCAAAACATTTTAAATTTTGATTGTACTCCTGATCTGTTTTTTTCTTGCATCATTGGTCCTTACTTGACTACTTTTAATAGTACAGATGCTTGAATTTATATGGTTCTTTACATTTTCCAAAAACATTTCTTTTGAAGTCCGTCCCCTGAGCCTCACAATACATCCATAAAATAGGAAATCCAGTTTAATTGCCTGCTCAAGGTTGCACAGCTGGTTAGTGGAGGAGAAAGCCTGAAGCCAAGTCTTGGGCTCCTAATGCTAACCTGTGCTCTGCAAGGAATCAAACTTTCCCAGCAAGTTGGGTTAATTATCAGGCTTATAGGCCCTGGTCAGATACATTTAGATAATTTTGGCACATGAGACAGGATGGTATGTAAACTGTACAATTAGACCCAGATGGACATTTGATCTCTTCTGCTTGGTGCTTGTGTGACCTTGGAAAAGTTACTTAACCTCTCTGAGTCTCAATAAGCCCAGGGGCTTATTGGTATTAAGGGGGTAAAACAGTGCCAACCTTACAGGGTTGCTAGGTGAACTAAATGAGAAAATGCATGTAATGTTCTTAATTAGCACAATGCCTAACATACAGCAGAGGCTCAATAAACATAAGGTAACATTATTCTTTAATTTTTTAAAACATTTTATTTATTTATCTTTAGAGGGGAAGGGAAGGAGAGAGAGAGAGAGAGGGAGAGAAATATCAATGTATGGTTGCCTCTCATGCATCCCTTGCTGGGAACTGGCCTGCAACCCAGGCATGTGCCCTGACTGGGAGTTGAACCGCGATCCTTTGGTTCACAGGCCCACACTCAATCCACTGAGCTACACCAGCCAGGGCTATTCTTTAAGTTTTGATAGCTGTAATACTTCTTCCAACATGATAGCCTTGACAAGTTGTAGTTCCTCCAGTTTACCTGCATTCTTAACTGACATCACCCACCTGGTCTTTTCAGAGGATTATGCAATGTTTGATCAGGAAAGAACTTGGGTGATCAGTTTAGTCTGGCTCCTAGAGAAGAAGTGCATGATGTCTCTGAGACCACACAGCACATGACCTTTCAACATTACTTCTCAGAAATTTCTTCTTTCATTTCCACAAATCTGGCTGCTCTAGTGCAAAGCTTCTGATAGCTATGATCTTGAACAAGGTCAAAGGAGCCTCCCAAGAGAGGCTGGGTAGACTCAGAGAGATGGCAGCACCCCATCTCAGTCTGCCATCATGTCTGGCTCTTGAAAACCCTCCTCCTAACCCAATCTCTATCTGAATAAACCAATTCCATTTTTCTACTGTGTTTAAAGCAAATAAAGTAAGCTTCTGAATGTCAGCAGCATGTGCTGTTTAATTTGCATCTCACCAAGGAATACAAGACTTAAAGATGATGAGAAAAAGGGATTTTTATGGAAACCAACTTACAGCATCTGAGATGCAAACTTGTGACCATACCAGCTCAAGCTGTGATCTTGTTAGCTGTTGTAAACCAAGCTGGGCTTGTTCCTTGGCTAAGAATTCCCAGGGCAAACGTGTAAAATACTATTCGGGTATTTCTACAGGAAGTGGTGTTCCTAAGTGCCTTTTCAAAGGCACTGTAATAGAGCGTAGCTGATAAGACTGTTCCCTGACAGAGAACAGGGACTACGGCTAAAATAAGCCAAAACACAGTAAGGGCATGCACATCTCCTAATAAGAGGCCCCAAGGAGGGGCATTTCCAGGACTGGCTAATTCAGAGGCTCTGTGGCCTCATCAGGACTCAGGTTCCTTCCACCTTTTCTCGTTGCCATTCCTGGCTTATCTTCAGACTGACTCTCCTCACTGCTGCAAGGAGGTTGCTACAGTCATCACACACAGACAACAATATCCAGAGAAAGGAATATTCCTCTCTGGTGTCCCTTGTTAAGTAGACCACCTCTTGTGCCTCCCTGACTTGAATTATATCACCTGTCCATGACTAAACCAGTCCCACAGCAAAACTAGTAAGACCACTGTGACTGGCTTAGAAATTCAATGTTTGTCCCTTAGGACTGGAGACCTAACAATCTCCCCTGAAGAACCTGCCATCAGTGTTGGGTGAGTTGAATAGGGGTTCTCTTTGTAAGGAAGTGGAGGGTGGCTGTCAGACAGGCAATCAATAGTGCCTTCCTCTTACAGAAAGCCTGCTCCATCAGTGAGATCCTGTGCATATACAATGAGCCCATCTAGCCAGACATCAGCCATATGACCAACCAGCTTGGCTTAATGGGTCATCCCAGCTAAGATTCAAGTAGAGAGCTTTGCAGCCTTAAAGCCTGCACACCTGGGCTATGGTCACAGCTGCACTAACAAGGCCCCTGAGGGTCTCTACCTCTTCATGTATCAAGAGATGAGCTTGCAGTAGATAGTGTCTAAGGTCCTTTGCTAAATCTGTAGTTAATTAGAAAGAAAAACCTGGTGACCTCATTTTGATAACTTATTTCTAGAAATGCCTAATATCAGAATTTCTAACTAGAAGCTACATTACTTTCTATGTTAATTCTTTTCCTCTCTCCCATTCGGGATGGTGAGTGGTGGGTAGGTCAAGATAAAACCTAGAGAATGTTGGAGCTGAGGGCAAGGAGTGATATGCTGTCTTGTGTTTTCTCCCTGAATGCGCAGGTAGGATTACTGCGTTATAGCTGAGCCTACACCAAATTCCTGGCTTCACTACTCTAGAAGTCTAGAGAATCACAAACACTCCCTTGCCCACTATTATGTCTCTGGTGTGCCAGGCACTGTGTTGGGGGCTGCAGATGTCTTCTCTTGCTGTGGGTAAAGTGACTTCAAGGATGAACCACTGGCATTATCTACCTGAAGTCAGTCACTTCCAGAACACTTTCGACTTTTGTTTTAGGTCAATAAGGATTTTTCTGCAGTTAAGAATTGCTAATGCTCTGTGCCTTTCACTGTTGCTTTGCACTCACTCCCTACCTGGCACTGTTCTGAGTGTTGGGGCAGGAAGCACCATGCTCATCCATGTCCTCAAAGCTGGAGGCCCTAGGACACTGTTCAACTGAAGATGGTGCACATCAAATGCTGAATTCTGAGACAAAGTTCTTAGCTCTGAGAGCTTAGAGGATGGGGAGTAATGAAGGCTGGGGTTTTCAGGCAAGAGTCCCTGGAGGAGGTGGCAGCTGACAGTGCCTTCAGTGTAAGGTAGGATTCAGCTGGGAGGACAGGCAGGCTCCAGGCCAAGTGGTGGGATTATGAAGCTGGAGGCCAGCCAGGAGCCTGAGATGCAGAGGGTGGGTGTGCAGGGCAAAGTCAAAATAGGCTGAGACCAGGTGGTGGAACCAAGTAGCCTTACTTTGATTTTATAGTGTCTGGCACCAAGAAGCCCTTCTATTAGATACATGTTCTGTTAGATACATGGGTGATGATGAAAAAAGCTGAACAAATAATTGAGATTGACTGATTTTTTTGTACCAGGTGAAACAGAAATTCTCTAAGCAAGTGTATGTGGTTTAAAACAGGACGAGTATTCTAGGTGGGGTACTCTGGGGGAAAAACGCTAGATCGGGAGTCTCCAGCCCCCTTTGGTACAGGCACTGCTGGAGTGGAGGGTAACTGAGTTGGGAAAGGTGGGTTCTCCTGCAGCACACTGTGCAGAGGCTGAGCCCCCAAGACAATGCTTGCAGAAACGCTCATGACTGAAAGTGACACCCACATGCAGAGGCTGAGAATGAGCTGGACCTGAGAGAGGAACTTTATGATGACAACATTTTATTCAAGGAAAGAAGCATTAGAATCAGGGCTTTGTTTCTTTTAAGGCTTGCTGAAAACAGAAAGGTTGTTTTATGGGCAGACTGAGCATAGAGGGAGAAAAGAAGAGAGGAGGTGGCAAGAAAAGAAGGGGGGAAGACATAAACTAGAATGTGGTCAATAGAATTTTATTTGCTTTATTATTCCTAAGTATATGGTGCCAGTAAGTCTGAGTTCTGTGACTACCCAGCTCCACCATCACAGATAGTGTGAGCAGTCCTGCCCCAGGAATGAGCTTTCCACTGAGAGGAGCGGTAATCACCCCGCATCCCACAGCAGTTCCACAAAGCTGGGACCAGGCCTGACTTGACTTAACGGCATTCTTCCAGCAGGGCCTGACCGCACCTGTGCACCAGGGCCCAGTGCAGCCAGGCCTGAGGGTGTAGCTCGTTCTTCCCTGTGCACCTGCCACAGGGTTGGGAAAGCCAGTCAGGCCCCAGCGGGCTCTGGGGGAAAGGCAGGAGGACCAGAACATGCTAGAGACAGTCCTTGTCTACAGGACTCTCCCCCTTGAAGCTTCACTTTGTTTTTTTGATCAGAATTTCTCTGCTTCAAAAGTAGTCCCACTGTTTGTCAATGAAGATAAAATGAGTTACAGAGTTCACAGGAGAAGCTGGGTGGCAGGAGGAAGAGAATGCAGGAAGGAGGTACGAAGTCAGACATCAAAGCACACCTGGCAGCATGGGCCTCAGTTAATTCCAAGGAGCAAATGCATTTGGGACCTCAGAGCATATATGAGAGAAAAATACTCCATTAGGATCTTAAAACTTTAAAAAATAGGCCTTTCCATCTGGAAAGGAAAGGGAAGTGACCCAGCTTCCCTAAGTCCTGGAGCCAGGACCTGCCACATCATTTATAAGGCCCATTGCACAAGGTGTATGTGAGCTGCTTGTTCAAAGAGCAGCCAAAAAGGTGCCAGTACAAGTACTAAAATATAAAGCATCTTTCTTTCTTCCATGGTCTCTGAACTGGTCACAGCATGTTTTATTTGCTGTTTCTTGTGTCTTCTGAGCACCAGGACACTTGTGGTGAGTAAAGACCCTCACAGGCACCTGGGGAACTGGTCACACAGTGCCTTGGCTGAGGGATAGTGAAGTCGAGCTGGGCATCATCCCCTCTTCCCATGGCCTCCCACCCAACCAACAGTGGAAGGGGAACCCAACTTCGCTGGGACATACTAGGCACCTGGATAAGGGTAGGGAAGAGGCTCACCCTAGAAGAGCTGCCCAATGGATGGACCCCAGCACTGCCAGCTTGGGGCAGAAAGTGTCACTATGGTATCTGGGCATGTGTGCCCTACCCTGACCCCTAGTTTTCCCATGCCCCCTGGGGTGCAGGATAGTAGCAGTCCCTGCCAGGGTGGAGAGGGGAAAATGGGAGAGGCCAGGGTACCAGGCAGGGGAGCAGGCAGCTGAGAGTCCATCTCTGGGTGGAGGGACCACACAGGCCAAGGTTCCAAGCTACCATGGTATGCTCTTCTCTCCCACTGGACTTCACTTATGAAACACAAATTCAGAGATCAAACTCTCAAGAAATTTTAACAAGGCAACCTCAGAGTATTAAACTGAGTTCAGAATGTGGGGCTCTATGAGACCCCACAGGTTGCTGGCCCTGCCTGGGGTGCAGGTTTCTTCTACCGTCATCCTTCTCTAAGTCAAAATGTCCACCACATATACTCTTCCAGGCTCCTGAGATCCTGGTCTCCTGAGGGGACCCAGTTCCTGTCTGTAATCCACCCAGCTACCATGAGTGACTCACTAATATAAAGGTGGAAGAAAATTTCACAAACTCCAGTTAATCAAGGTAGTAGCAGTTTGGGAAGCTCAAAGGAGGCTCTGTGGAGACAGGATTTCAAATGGGTGGAAGTCCCATGCAATTAACATAATTTTGAATTAAAAAAGCCACTTCAGTAATTGCTTTTCTATTACTGTATAATATTTACTACCACTGCCATTGTGTAACTGATCTCATTAATTACTATTGGAAAAAAGTTGGGTAATGAATAATTATTTTTGAGTAAATTTTTAAATTTTAATTGTTGTTCTTGTACAGTTATCTGTCTTTTACTCCCGTCCCAGCCCACCACCCCAATCCTCCGCACCTCTCTCCCATATCCACCCCCCCCAGTTTTTGTACATGTGTCTTTCATACTTGTTGCTCCAAACTCTTCCCCTTTTACCCTGAAATTCCCTCCCCTCTGGTGACTGTCAGCCTGTTCTCAATTTCAGTGTCTTTGGCTATATTATGCTTATTTGTTTGTTTTGTTGATTAGGTTCCTGTTAAAGGTGAGATCATATGGTATTTGTCTTTCACTGCCTGGCTTATTTCGCTTAGCATAATGCTCTCTAGTTCCATCCATGCTGCTGTGAAGGGTAGGAGCTCCTTCTTTCTTTCCGCTGCATATAATTCCATTGTGTAAATGTACCATAGTTTCTTGATCCATTCATTTACTGATGGGCACCTGGGTTGACTTACACCATGCACAAAAATAAATTCAAGGTGGATGAAAGATTTAAATATAAGCCGTGACACCATTAAAGTCCTAGAGGAGCACATAGGCAGGAAAATCTCAGACATTTCACACAGCAACATTTTTACTGATATGTCCCCTAACGCAAGGGACATAAAGGAAAGAATAAACAAATGGGATCTCATAAAAATAAAAAGCTTCTGCACAGCTAATGAAAACAGTATTAAAATAAAAAGAGAACCAACTGTATGGGAAAACATATTTGCCAATGATACCTCAGACAAGGGTAATGAATAATTAATATGATGTGATAACCAAGGGAGTCCTAGTGCTTAAGAAACAGAGCTTGAAAGAAAGTGTCACCCAAATGCAGTCCTGTTAATGAGGGCCTTAAAGCCCGGTGGCCACATGCTAGGAGGTAATGCTCTAGTTCCATCACCTGCTGTTCTTAGAGGTCAACAGAAAAATCTCTCTGGCCTCATCATGGATGTGGAAAAGAGGTCAAGAATTCTCTCCAGTGGCAGCAAGAAAAAGCTTCTACTTTATCAAAACAGACAGCACTTGGCACAAATACCTCAGTGAAACACAAATTAGAAATGGCACCAAAAGGTCAGTATGGTACTGGGGCAGCAGCCCATGCCTCAAAGAAAGTGGAGGTCTGATGTTTTCCATCAGGACACATATGGTGGGAGCAGGGGCTGGGGGAGCAGAGTTCAGCCAGATGCCTCCAACCTGCAAATGGTACCTCCCCAACCTGGATTTACAAACAGGCCCACATTTTCAATCAAAATATGGTTTGGCCTTGGTTGGGTGGCTTAGTTGGTTGAAGCATCGACCCGTACATTATAAAAGGTTGCAGGTTCTATTCTGGGTCAGGGTACATAACCTAAGTTGCAGGTTCAGTCTCTGGTCGGGGTATGTGTGGGAACAGCTGATAGATGTTTCTCTCTCTCTAAAATCAATAAAAACATATCCTTGGGTTAGGATTTAACAATATATATATACAGTTTGGGTAGGTTTGCCATATAAAATACAGGGTGCCCAGTGAAATCTAAATTTGAGATAAACAATGAATAACATGTAAAATTAGAGATATACATACACTAAAGAATTATTCACTGTTCCTGTATTTTTATTTGCTAAACTTGGCAACTGCAGGTTTAGTGATCTCTCTTATCCAGCCAATATAAAAATATGTTTGGTGCCAAGCACTGGGGAAACATTCCTGGAAGGTTGTGAATGGACTACTAAGGAAGATGAATGAGCCCCAGCAACAGCACTACTATTAACTACTGTGCAGGTGCTTTCCTCCTGCAATTCTGCAGTGTCTTCTGGGTTATTTGACAGGATCCCAGATGGAATGACATGTGAGAGGATTAATTATAATTAATCACAGATTGGGAAGTCTGGGAACCTGGGAAGTCATCTTTCAAGTTGCTGAAGCTATAGCTTAAGAGCAATGTAATACAACAGACATTATGATGGAAGAACAGTCAGAAGATAAAAGTAAAGAGGAGATAAAGTATCATCAATGTCTATTTCAAAGTTGCAAAATTCAAGGTTAAAATATTGCCTTTTAAAGCTTTAGAATGAGTTGAATGGGATGAAAAGTGAGCCTATGGATCAGTTTCCCAGTGAAACAAAAGTTGTTTACATCTCCAGGACTGAACACCTACCAGCTAATTCAGAACCCTAAAGTGGTCATATAAAGAGATTACAATTTCTATAAAAATAGGTCTGAGTTGCCTTTCAGTGCAGGTATAGAGAATGCCAGTACTGAAGGGTCCTCCATGCATCCAAAGTAGCTGAGCTCCACTCTCCCAGCTGTGTTCTATTGCATCTGGACAACAGAACAGTGAAAGATGTTATTTAATTCAGTACAACTGGCTTGGGAATAATGTTGGAGTTAATAGAGACACACCATCCTTGGGATGTTGTGCTGAAGGAACATGCTATCTGCAAGCCTTGAGTCCATTTCCCCAGCTCATGTTCATTGCTATTGTTGCCACTTTTATTCTCATAATACATAAACGGTAGAAAATTCCTTTGGAAAGCAATTCTTCTCTTCAGACCCTATTATCAGACCTTTCTCCTGCACTGGCTGCAGGTTACCCTTTTGAGAACAGGTAGGTAGGAGGGAGAGAGAGATGAAGTTGACTACAGGCAACTTGTTTCACTCAAGACTTCTCTTTGAGGACTGCTCATCGTGGAGAAGAAGTGACCCAGAAATATGACCGTCATGGAGGGAGCACTTGGGAAGACCCAAACCTCCTCTATGAGCTCTGTACTCTATAAGGGTTCTGAGCATTAAGACTTCCAACAGGACATCAGAGGACTTCTGGCCAAGATGGAGGCATAGGTGGAAACATTGTGCCTTCTCTCACAACCAAAATTAAGGACAACAAAAATTTAGAACCAAAAAACCACAACCAGAACAGATAGAAAATTGAATTGTATGGAAGTCCGACAATGATTCACCCAGACTGGTAAAAGGGGCAGAGTCGGTGGCTGGCGGAGAGGGATCCCAGCAGGAAAAAGCAGTGGCTAGTGGTGCCCAATGCGCAGGCAGTGGTTGGCACACCCCAGGTACACAGGTGGAAGTTACCGGGTGCTGGGAGGCAACGAGCAGACCCAGCGAGGCACACAAGGTGGCTGGCCACAGTCATATATTCGCATGCAGATAAACCAGGTGAAAATGGGCAGCGAGACAGACTGCACAATGCAGGACCCCAGCGCCGGGAAATAAAGCCTAAAAGCACTGACTGAAAACACTTGTGGGGCTTGAAGTGCAGGGAGTGACTCCCAGCCTCACAGGAGAGTTTGCTGGAGAGACCCACAAGGTCCCAGAATGTACACAAGCCCACCCACATGGAAATCAGCACCAGAAGGGCCCAATTTGCTTGGGGAAAATGGCAAAAAGGACTGGAATCTGAGAGAGCGTGGAGCAAGTGCCATTGTTCCCTCTCGGACCCTGCCCCCACATAGAGCATCACAACCCAGAGACTGGGCTGCCCCACCCTGGTGAACACCTAAGGCTCTGCCCCTCACTACTTAACAGGTGAGACCAGACCAAAAAACAAAAACAAAAATAAAAAAACCCCAAAAAACCCCCAAACCAAAACCAAAACCAAAAATGGCTTAAACGGGAAAACAGATCAAAGCCCCAGAGCCAATTCATCTAAGTGACCAAGAGATAGCCAACCTATCAGATGCACAGTTCAGAGCACTGGTGATCAGGATGCTCACAGAATTGGTTGATTTTGGTTGCAAATTAGATGAACAAATGAAGGCTACAGTAAGTGAAATGAAGGAAAACGCATGGGGAACCAATAGTGATGGGAGGAAAATTGGAACTCAAATTAATGGAGTGGACCAGAAGGAAGAAAGAGACAAACAAACAGAAAAAAAAGAAGAAACAAGGATTCAAAACAATGAGGAGAGGCTTAGGAACCTCCAGGACATCTCTAAACGCCCCAACATCCGAATTACAGGGGTACCAGAAGGGGAAGAGGAAGAGCAACAAGTGGAAAACTTATTCGAACAAATAATAAAGGAGAACTTCCCCAATCTGGCAAAGGAAATAGACTTTATTCTCAGGAAGCTCAGAGTGTCCCAAAGAAGGTGGACCCAAGGAGGAACATACCAAGGCACATCATAATTACATTACCCAAGATTAAAATGAAGGAGAGAATTCTAGAAGCAGCAAGGGATAAGGGCATAGTCACCTACAAAGGAGTTCCCATCAGACTGTCGGCTGATTTCTCAAAAGAGATCTTCCAGGCAAGAAGGGGTGGGAAAGAAGTATTCCAAGTCACAAAAGTCAAGGACCTACATCCAAGATTGCTCTATCCAGCAAAGCTGTCATTTAGAATGGAAGGGCAGATAAAGTGCTTCTCAGATAAGGTCAAGTTAAAGGAGCTCATCATCACCAAGCCCTTATTATATGAAATGTTAAAGGGATTTATCTAAGAAAAAGAAGATAAAAAATATGAACGGTAAAGTGACAACAAACTCACAATTATTAACAACCACACCTAAAACAAAAGCAAATTAAGCAAACAATAGAACAGGAGCAGAACCACAGAAATGGAGATCACATGGAGGGTTAGCAACAGGGGAGTGGGAGGAGAAGAAGAGGGGGGAAAAGCTACAGAGAATAAGTAGCATAGATGGTAGGTAGAAAATAGACAGGGGGTGGGCAAGGATAGTGTGAGAAATGCAGAAGCTAAAGAACATATGGCACACGGACATGAACTAAAGGGGGGGGAATGTGGGTGGGAGGGGGTGTGCAGGGTGGAGGCGAATGATGGGGAAGAACTGGGACAACTGTAACAGCCTAATCAATGAAATATATTAGAAAATAAAAAAATAAAAAAAGAAAGACTTCCAATAGATGATCTTCCCTAGAAAGCTCAGAGATAAAAATGACACTGAAGGTGTGACTGGGATGCATTGCACGAAGCTTGAAAAGGAGGAAGGTTAAGACATCAAAATGTTAAACACCAACTAAAGTAATAGCAATGGTGTTAAAACACAGAAAAAAATGTCTAAAATAGCTCTTAGAGACTCATCTTCATACTTCTCTTAAGAACTTCTATCAGCTAATGAAGATAAGGCCAGTGGAGGAAGGATTATAGGCCTGGGGAGAATCCACAGGGACATTTTTCACACAGTTGTGATACAGCTAAGGGGCCCATACCTTGGAGGAAAGAGAGAGGCCTGGCAGGTCTTGGACTCACCTGATAGATGAGTTGACATTTTAGAGAACAGTGAGATCTCAGTGGAGCTGAGATGGAGGAGAGCATTTCAGAAGGAGGCAGCTACTAGCTAAGTCTTGGAGATGGAAGTACTGTGGGCGGCTGCAGGAAAGGAGCCTGAGTAGCATGTGGAAGAGCTATGTGTTACATAGCTCTTACAGTCTCCTAAGGCCTGACAAATGCTTCACGGTGGATAAAGCAAGTATTGCTATCTCCACTTAACAGATGAGAAAAAGGACTCAGAGAGAGAAAGTCAGCCAGTACATGTTAAGGCTGCGCATCAGGCACTATACTAGGCACCAAGTCCTGATAGGCACCATGAGGCAAGTGGAGAGTGTTGTGGGAGCTGTAACCTAAAGTACAGGTAGGAGTAGGCCAGGTGAGCTGGAGGGAGAAGGGGAAAGGAGGCTGTTCTAGACAGAAGGGAAAGGATGTGTGCAGGTGTGGGAGAACTAACACTTCTGGGCCTGGGGTCACAGGATGAGTCTGTGACAGAGCCAGGGCTGGGAGAGGGCACAAGGAGTCATGCTGGCTGAGCCCCCACTACTACTGACCTGACATCCAGAGAGAGTCTGTGTGGCTTCCACTACCCTGGGGCTTCACTGTACTTGACCGAGGTCAGGAAATCAGGTGACTGATGATGGTGCCCCAGGGAACAATATATGAGCAGGGTTCACATTTTAAAGGCCTATGGAGTTGCTATAGAGATGTGAGCCCAATTTAGCCTTCATTTTGAAATGTTAGTGAATAGCTAATATTTCTCCAGCCAGCTGGAAGGAAAAGGAAACCTTTAAGAAATATAAGTCTCAGGAAATAACGTTGCCTTGGCTCTCCTTTCGTTGTCATATAAATCTGTCTAAGCATGACCACAGCACTTTTCGTTTTCTGTCATCTATTTTAAGTGCAGAACACAGAAGGAGGGTTGGAATCCCATTTTTGGAGAGAACAGTACTCCATTTTTGGAGAGAACAGAACTAGGTGAGGAATGTTCTATGAAGCACACCCCCGGTGAACCCATGGTGGGTACATTTTCATTCCTTGTTTTGTTCAAATGTGGAGCGAACAAGGAATGCTCCCTTTGATTAAATGTGACTTCACTCTGAAGATACACCAGAGAAAGCAGCCCTGGGTCCTGTGTGATCTCATGGCAGGGTCAGATTTTGTTCTATTTTAAGAGGATTCAGTGGGTGGGGCAAGGCTGAAGCCCTTGGGCAAACAGGCTACGAACAGCATGCCTTTGATACCACCTTGGTCTGCCAGGCCCTCTGCCCAAGGCCGCATTGCCACCCAAAACCTGAGCTTCGGCCAGCTCTAGCTCTTGACCAATCTTGGGCAAGTGATCCGACCACTATAGGCTTCACTTTCCCCACACAGAAAGTGGAGACAATGGCCCTACCCTAGAGTGCTGCTGTGTGCTCTGAGAGGCCAGAGGGCAGCAAAGGCCCTGGACCACATGCTCTGGTCAGAGAGGGTGGGTGAGCATTCGGCATTGTGACTGGCGTCCAACAACAGCGAATGAAGGCCCATGCCTGCTGTCCTTTTAGAACTACATTAAATAGCTCAGTGGCTGGGGCAGTGACTTAAGGAGAATGAGTGAATACTCTGATTTTCTGTGCCTGTGCAGAGCTCACAGCTAAAAGTGCCTTCATGTGTGACTTTTGTTCTCTCCTCCCAGCACTAGGATCTGGTTGGCTGAATAGGTTTATGGTCTCCAATCTGAGGTAAGTCATAGTGGCTCTGGCTCACAGGTCACAAAGATGGCAAATAGGGCCACAGGAGGCCGAGTGGAGCGCAGCAGCCCTTTTGGCTCTCAGCCTTGTCTAGGCTGAGTGGGGGCCCTGTCTGTTAGCCAGATTGCGGCCAGCCAGCAGGAGACCTGGTCTGTGAAATGGACAAAGGGGCATGGACTTGCCCTTCACAAGTAGTTGGCTTGGTTTCAACATTTAACCTAACTGATTTATAATTGATTAATAAGCACTGATATACTGAGTGCTGCCTCTCAGGAGGAGCGGAGCAGTGGGTGGAGGGTGGCATGAAAACTCAACCCCGAGGCCATGGAAAATTACAGGCAGAGGAGGCAAGGCTGAGGAATCCGCTCAGAATTTGCAGCTCGGGTGGATGTCCCAGAATGACAGGACGCAGATGGCTGGGCTTGGACATTGGCTGACTAAGGCAGAGGGGCGCTGCATTCTGCAGGCCACTGGGGGACATGGTGTGGCAGCTGGATGGCCAGTCACTTGCCTGGGAGCCAGGCCAGGGAAAGGAGTTGGATGGAGTCGGGAAGGTCAGGCCTCTCCAGCTGACGGGGAGCACATTAACCTTTCAACAGCAACAGGGAGCTCACAGGGCTCCAAGGCCAGCCAGTCAGCTTGGCTGATGCTGGCCTAAGGCTGCCTCTAGAAGGGTGGTCAGAGGAGCAACTCATGGGGAAGCTGATTGGCGGAGGCTGGGGAGGAGAGGAAGGGCAAGTCCCTGTGCCCAGGGTTAGCAGCTGGATGGGCCCCTCGCTCCAGCTGGCTCTGCAAATCTGAAGAGTGAAATGGCTCAGGAATGGTCTGGGAGGAATTTACTGGGGGTGGGGGTGATGTGGAGAAGATGGAGGTGCTGACCTGAAAGGCTCTTAAAGCACAGAAAGAAGGCTCCAGGCTTTGTCTAGTTTTCTCCATTAAAAGGAGATTTAAACAAAACAAAGCAAAAAAAAAAAAAAAATGTGGGGTCACAATTTGAAAAATGTCCACCAAAAGCAGCTAAGCAGTTCAGTTTTAAACAAGACGAAACAACTAAAACAAAAAACAACAACCCTAATCTATGTACTGGCTTTAAAACCCCTGGCCCCTACAGATGTTTCTGTGGCTGGTTCTCTACTCACTAAAGGCACAGACAGCAGTGATGTATCTAAAGAGTGATGTGCTGAGAAATATGCATGTGTATTAAAAATGCATCTTTTTTGAATTTTCCTTTTTTTCCTGTAAAATATATTATTTATTGCCTTTGGGTTTCTTTTATGTTCAGTTCAATTTCCCAGATGGGGTCACTGAGAATGGTGGCCACATGTACAAAATTTAAGAAGTGGGAGGGGAATGACTATAGATTATCTTCACGTGTAATCAGTTAAAATATTTAACAGAACTGACCACTAATTAACTAATAATCAGCACACTCGGTACAGGACTGCAAGTGCTTCACTGAATTTAAGTAGCTGTTCAAGCATGTGTAAGTGTAGTTCTACTTCAAGAATACGTTTTTGTTTTTTTTTTTTAAAGGAATGGATAACAATCACAAATGTTGAAAACTATGCTAATTAAACAACAGTTTTCTTTCTCTTAATTTCAACTTTGAGATGTCTTGTTATTGAATAAATTAAAACTTCTTTGGATTTATTAAAAAATTAAATGAAGAACAAACACTGGACACATACTGTGCTGTTGTTCTTGGTCTAGAAGTAACAGTGACAAGGTGCTCAAAAGGGTATGAAAGAGTGACAAAGAATTTCAGTAAAAGTAACTCAGAGTTTTGTTATTTAAATACTTAGCCTCCAGTAACTTTATAGACTTAGTCTGAGAGCGCGTGTCCAGGAGAAGGGGCCACTGTGTGGATGACCGTGTATCAAGGTAATCTGAAGTATGGTCCTAATTGTATGCCAGGCCCTCTGGGGGGGGGTGTCTGGTTCTCTGTTCCTAAAGCTGGTTAAGTCAGGGGGTGTGGACATTAGCTCACAGACCCCTGGCTACAGAGCAGGGGAGGGATGGCCGGTCTCCCCACCACAGGCAATCAGGGTCACTTTTGAGAGGCCTTCTCCACTAGTGGAGAAGAAAGGAAGGAATCTGCGGGCCAGAACTCCAGCACCTCAGATCGTGGGAGAGAAAACTGCTTCCCAGTCTAGCCATATAAGAGAGGGGACCATCCTGAAGACTTTGGGATAGTAGGATGTGCAAAGGAGTACATTGTTTTTTCCTTTTTTTAACCCTCACCTGGGGACATTTTTTTCATTGATTTCAGGGAGGGAGAAAGGGAGAGAGAAAAACATTGATATGAGAGAGGAACATCGATGGCTTGCTTCCTGTATGCACTCAGACTGGGGGATCGAACCCTCAACCTAGGAATGTGCCCTGACTGGAAACTGAACCCACAACCTTTCAGTTACAGGACAATACTCCAACCAACTGAGCCACACTGGCCAGAGTTACATTTTTTTTTTTTTTTTTTTTTTTTAACTTTTACTGTGGAGCTATATCAATATGTATTATATATAATATATATCAGAAAATTCACCATTGTAACCATTTCCAAGTATACAATTCACACTGCTGTGCAGTCATTCACCACTAGCATTTTTTTAAAGTGGTCAAACCCTTTTAAGTCCTCCCTAGCTCGAGTCACCCTATCTATTCCTGAAGGCTTGTGGCAATTGTGGGCTCTAATTAAAGGGTTAAAACTTACTTTCACCCAGAGGCCCCTCCTGCTGTGTCTTCCCTGACTCAGGGAAGACATCAGGGCCATATTAATCCTCAGGCTTCCCCAAACCCACTAAATGATCTTAAAGGGCAATTAGTGGCTTCATACAACTTATTAATTTACTCAGAAAGACTGTAATAGTTTCTTCCAGGCTGCACTATTCTATTGTGTAAAATACAAGTTTGGGACCTTTTAAATGTGCATTATTTACCTGATAGAACTTTAATGGCTTCTCAGGAACTATTCAGTTTTATTGTGTAAATTAGTACTAGGGGGTGTTTTAAAATGCCGATTTTTAGACCTGATAACCTGCCTTTGCTCACGATGTTAATGTGGTCTGGTAAGCTAACAGCCACCAAAGGGTAGTGAGGAACACTGAAGTGGCCTCTCCAGAAGGGGTGTGAGACCACGGGTGTCTGTCCACTTTTGTGACTATGATGGGTCTTGCCGGCTCATTGGAGGACAGTGCTGTCATTCAGTATTCTCCTCTCACAGCCCACAAGCAGCTCTCTATCTGAGATCCCATGTCATCTGAGAATTCCTTTTTGCTTTTGAGATATGATTATTTACTTTGAAGTAATAAAACAAAAGCAGTTTATTGGCGATCACCTGGACCAGGTGTCAGGAAAATGCCCCAAGAAGACTTTTCTAAGAGTGAAACAGGAAGATGATATGGAAGAGACAGGCTGCAGCCTCCTCGCAGGCATACGTGGGCCTCACTGAGGACCTGAATGAGCAATAGTAAAGGGTAGTTCCTGGGATATATCAACATTATTTTTCTATAATGCTGGCATGAAAACATGCCCCATACATATTCATGAATTCACTTTTGAAATCCATACATACTCTAACATTTTTCTGCTCTTGGTTTTTAAGCTTCTTGGTAGGACTTGAAGAGTATCTCATGGTATCTTGGGGAGTGACTACTTAGTGGAGCAAGAGATTAAATTACTATCTTGCGGCTAGATTAACAGAGCCCTTCTGCTACTTATCACCTCATTTAATCTCTCCATAAACCTAACAAGGGGGACACTCTTATCATCCTGTTTATGCAACTGAGAAAGTTCAGACTCAATTAGTTTGCCCAAAACAAATCCCAACCCAAGTTTAAGGCTTCAAAATCTCATGTCTGCTTCATGATGTCTGGAGTTGGTATGTTTTCCCTCCTTACCAAGAGAGCAGAGATGAGTGGCATAATTTGGATTGTTGGTCTTTCTTGTTGGAAAGGCATTTGGTAAGTCATTGCTGAGCAGTCATTTTGTATACAGAACTACCTAAAATCCAAGATGTGTATCCTATTCTCTACTCTGTTGAGATATAAATACGTAAAGGGAGCAGAGGGTAGAAGCATGACTGTGTCAGCAATTACATGAGGTGCTGCAAGAATAGGAGCTGAGGGAGTTGGATAAGTTGGTTATTTAAGGTTTCCGTGGAAGATGAGGCTTGACCCCACACATGGGGAAAGCACTGTGGAACTTCAGGCAACCCACACCCCACTGCCTTACTTGGGAGAGCTGGCTCCCAGACACCTTTCCTTACAGTGCCCACACCCCAAACAATGAAGAGCCTGCTGTTCTTGCTCATCTCCTCTGCCTTGCCTTGCTTGGGCTATTCTTTCTGCAGAGAAGGCTGGCCCTTCTCTTCTGCACTCTGGTGATCTGATGACACTCACCTGTCACATCCCACCTCAAAGGCCTCCACCCGCTTGCCTTTCTCTGTGCTTTGAGAATACTTCAGTGTTATACCTGTATTCTGCCAGTGACATTTATTTCCTATTAATTTTGTGGGGTGTGTGTGGACAGTGTCACTGAGGCAGCTAAGAGCATTGACTAGAGTCAGATCATTTTGGAGGCTTTGAGTAAATTATATATCTCTGGAAACCCAGTTCACTAGGATTTTAGAGGGAGTATTTGGAAAATGAAATGAAATGAAACTTCACTGAAAATGTCACCTCTTTCAGCTCCTAATATTGAATTTCTCCTTCCTAGCTGAGAGGGTAGTTGTGAGGATTAAATGAAGTCACATATGTGAAATGCTTAGCGTAGTCTCTACATATGACTGCTGTACTAGTAAGACTGATGACTGTGTGCTCACATCCCCATTTCACACACACAGGGGTCATGCAGGTGTCTGCGTGTCCTCGACCACTATAAGCTCCTAAAGAGTGGGCTCCATGAGAAGAAATTTTCGTGTCTTCCATGGAGACCAGCGTAGGAGCTCAGAACTGTAATATGTATCAAGTGGATAAAGGATAAAAAGAAGCATGAAAAATGGTGGAGATAAGATGGGAGGGCATTTTAAGTCCTGTGGACCCTGTGAAGCCCAAGGAGGGGGGAGGAACCAGAGGCCATGGCCTTCACTCCCTCTTCATGCAGAAAAGCTGTCTATGGCATCACTTTGGTTATGGATTTCTAATTTAATCCACTCTAATTTAATTGCAATTTTAATCTTCTGAATTTTTTTGAGGCTTTCTTAGCTATTTTCGGACTGATTTGTAAAAATAATTCCATCCCCCTCCCACCTGTGTGGCAGTTAATAGCGCTTCTCAATCCTACCCCATCTTATAGGCATGGACCCTGCTTGAACCCTTAGTGATGAACCCTTGACTGTCCAACACTGTCCCTGAAGTGGTCTGCTGCAGCAGTGAGCAGCCATAATTTCAGGAAAGGATTTTCTATTTTAAATCCAAAGTTGCCATCATTTAACACCAAAACCTTCATTCATTTGTTCATTGTTCTGTGTAATCCTCTGATGAAAGACGAGAGTCACAGGACCTGCAGTCTAGCCCCGGCTCTGCCACTTGCTACCTTGTGAACTTGGGTGAGTCACATCACCTTCCCAGTCTCAGTTTTCTTGTCTATATAATGAGTCCTTCCCATCTCACAGGGTCGGTGCCAATGTGACAGTGCTTCTGAACTCTAAAACTCTTTAAGAAGTTTTTATTTACATGCTATACCTACCAGAAGAATTTCATTATAGAGAGTTCCTTGCATCGGAGAGACTAGAGACTGCTGTGAGGTCTCCAGGGTTGACCTTTACTTTCCAGTGTGCCTCCTGGGCATCTTCTAAGTTGGAAATTTAGAGCTTTCTTAAAAGTTCTCCCCACCTTCCTTTGTGGACATTTCCAGTCCTGCTCTCAGATGCAGGCCAGACTCAGAGGAAGTAAAACCTCTTCATTTTACATCATTCCTCACTTAGTTAATTTCATATTCTCCCTAATGGAAAGAAGACATTTGATGGGTGAGATTTATTTGAGAAAGCAAAACTGAGAGCAGCAAATGCATGAGCCAGCACCCCTCTGGATGGTGAGGCCCAGAGGGGAGGTGCATGGCTGCTCCCGCTCACCCCTGCACCAGCACAGGCATGGCTGAGCTCACAGGATACGCTCAATAAATACTTGTGGCATAAATGAATAAATCAATGGTAGTTGTTTGGGTTTCAATATAAATGGATCCTGGACCTGAAATATTGCCAGATGGGCTGACAGGGTACAGTCTGGTGATGTATCTCCAAGGCTATAAAAATGCAGCCATTTCTGCAGTCACAGGCTGACATTTCAGAAGATGATTATATGCACAATTTAACCACATGGCTGTTCGTGCCCTCCAAGTGCCATCGCTCCAACAACTGTTCTCACGTTGGCTTTCTTGTTCATCTCTCTCTCTTTTTTTTTAAGTCAAGCACAATTCCGTGTCCCCCCCCCCCCACCCAGCTCCTCATATTTCTAGATGAACATGATTTATTCATATGAAATTAGGCTCCATTTTTATAAAACCCAAGTTACTGCAAATGACGCTTGAGGTTTCACAGCAAATATGAATTCCTGATCGGCTGCAATAAAGCATCTCTGCTCGCTTGCTCTGCAGAGGTTCTGTCTCTCTGAGACAGATGGAGGCAGTCCAAGGGGATGATTAACTTCTGAGTCCTCACAATGTCCTCGCACTCATCTTGCCCTAGATTTCAAGATTGACCTCCAGCTTCTCTGCAAATGCACAGTTGCTCAGCTTGATAAATCATAGGGATCTTTTTTTTTTTGATCACAGTTATCTGCTATTTACTACTTAGGAAGGGAAGTTAATCATATCCAGAGGCACTTCATATGCTGCACACACATCCTTCCCTTTCCTCCAGCACTCTGAATATTTTCCACATTCCTGGCAATGCTGTACTTTCCCAGTGCAGTGTGGCTACACTAGACACACCTTTATAAGTAAGCCTCAGGCCCATGTATCCCTGTTTTACTCTGCCTCTCTCTACCCCGCCCAACACAATCATCCATAAGAAGACAGACACTTGAGAGGCACACTGCAAGGAGTAAGTAGAAAGTAGTGTCCCTTTGCAAGCAGGTTTTCTTGTAACTGACTTGTTTACCATATTGAGAATTTTGCTCCCTCTTCTCATCCTGGTTCCCTGATTCTTTTCATTATTTGGGGCATCACTGGGCCTCTGGTATGCCAGCTGACACTCAATGGCATAAAATACACGAAACATTCTAAAGTTGATGGTAGGAAAGAATGAAAAACAGGCCATTCCACCTCCATGTGACCCTTCTGGTTGCTGCAGGGTGGCAAAGTGGGTTGGGCTGAAGCCCAGAGTTGCCTTGCCACTGGATTCCATGTTGACCTGTGGATACTCTGGCTGTTTTGGCTGAATCATAAATGAAGCCCATCCAGACAAAAAAATCAAGCAAGGCCAAAGGTTTTCTTTGGGGTTGACCACAGATAATTTTTAAATTTAGGTAATGAAATATATCCTAGTTTTAATTTATCAAGGTTGTGCATTGACTATTATGGACTCACTACACTTTAAAGCATATAGTCGTATCTGCCAGACACTAAATTTCTCCTAGAATGCCTATTTAAACCAGGAAACTGGAGAAGTGAAAAGACAGACAAGATTGGCCTTCAGAAGACATCTAGATAGTCTCTCCCCTCTCACACCTCAAAGGGATGAGCTTTCTATGGTCTTCAGAAAGGAAAGGAAAGTGCCACCCCTTTGCTTCATAACTAGTCTCATTAGATGCGGTCTCAAAGACTTGGAGGCAGAGAACAACAACAGGATTTCTATGCTGCAACTCACACCCCTCAACACCCCCAGTCAACCAAATCCTATTTTACCATCAAGTTGCACATCTTGAAACAAAACAGCTCTAACTCCTGTATCAAATGTCCCTGTGTCCACCAGGTACTCCAGGCAGTTACACGGCCAAACGGAAGTTAGATGGGCCCACAGCTGAGCGCACCAGCAGGATGCTGAAACGAGGAGCCTGTGCTGGCATGACTTCGGCCAACTTGGGCTGTTCTGGTCAACACCAGAGGGAGCACCTGTTAACACTAAAAAGTCTTCTATGTTTCTAGGATTAAAGTGAAAAAGCTGCCTATGGAATTTTATATCAAGAGCTATAACACGCTGAAAAGTAATAGTTTAGAAACTAGAATAGTTTGTGCAAATGAATGTATAGCAGATGAATACCAGGCTGTAGGCAGCCAGAGATATTGGGGTTAGATCTCCACCTTGGGAGGTCAGAACCTGAAACCAGTTTTACTCAGTTCCATTCCCACCCTGAGGTGGTTCCTCCGATAGACAGAATATTAGGCAAGTCATGCAGTGGTCTTACTAGGAGTCACACCAAACATATTCTGGAAAACACTGGTTTATTCAACAGATTAAGTAAGGTGATAGTAAATGACTTCTGTCCTTGGATAAGTTAACATTGTCTAAGTTAAGAAACTAGAAAAATATAAATCCAATTAATTCAGTAGGTATTTTAAGTCCTTATTTTGAAGGAGGGTTTTAAATTGTACCTCCAAATGATTACAGATGCTTTGCACTTATGGAAATTGTTCACATGGCAAAACGGAACAGGAAAAACACAGAGAAGAGAGCACTACACCACCATGTTGCTAGAACAGCAGACAAAGTCATTTCATTACTTTGAAGTGAGCCAACTTCCCCCAGTTTTGAACCAAAAAACTTATATTTAGGGGGGAAGGGGAATGCTTTACTACATTTAAGGCAGAGCAATTCATAAGAGTAACGACAACCGGAGCCCCTGTTTCTCCATTTTCAGGGGATGAACCTTTTTTCTCACAGTGTTCTTCACTTCGCAGAGGCTGAGGTGCTAACTTACTAGTTGTTAACTATTGGGCTTGACCAGGGAGGAATTGGAGAGAACATCAGAACAAAGTCGAAGGGAACAGTGTTGCTCATCATGAAAATCCATGCACCATTTTCTGCACAGGACAGGATCATGTATCTTTTGGGAAGAAGCCTCAAAATGTATCTGTCACTTTTGGTTTCTGATTTCTGATTGTATTTTGCAACCAGGTCTTCAAAGGGAGTCCATACTTTCCTCAAGTAGGTTTTGATTCACTGCACCAGAGGTCATATCGACACTTTGCATCTATATATGTTGCTTTATTGAAATATAATTTATACAGCATAAAGCTTGCCCATTTAAAGTATGAGATTCAATGATTTTTAGCATATTTATAAGGCTGGGAAACCATTGCCACAATCTAATTTTACAACATTTTTAATACCCTGAAAAGAAACCTTGTAACCATTGGCAATTGCGTAACATCATAAACTGAGGGCTTTCTTTTGCTTCTCAGTGCATTTTTTTGAGGGAATCACTTATTTAAGAAACCAAAGGGGAAAAAAGGGAATTACTGTGTCGCATTTTAAATGTTTGGTCCAGAGTCTCTCCTCCTTCTACCAACAGACTCAGAAGCACTACTACAATCATCAGCTTTTGTGAGTATCCCAGTAGGAACTGCAGAAAGTCACATGGCAGCCACTCTTAGCACACAGGCTTGTGTGGTTGTGATGGGTGAGGCTTTTCACTTGAAATAAACTTACTGGGGCTCAGCCTGCCAGCATAGAGAAAACACTTATCACTCACGTGCACAGGTTATTTGCCCAAGTGACAGCTTTTACCCTGGAGAAGCTGAACTGATCTCGTTTACACTGTCAATTATTGCTCATTCCGCAAAAAAAGAACTGGGAAGAAAGGGAGGGTGGTGACAGTTTACTAGGTAACACAGAGATGCCCACCAGCCGGCTAGGGGAAGAACATTGCTAGCTGCTTCTGACATAGTAAGAACTTCAATTGTGGAGAGACACAGGGACTTTATCTTTTTTAAATCCTCACCTGAGCACATGCTCACTGATTTTAGAGAGGGGAAGGGAAGTGGAGAGAGACAGGGAGAGAAACATCAATGGGAAAGAGAAACATTGATTGGTTGCTCTTCACACATGCCCTGGACCAGGGACCAAACTTGCAACCCAGGAATGTGCCCTGACTGGGAATCAAACCTGAGACCTTTCTGTTTACAGGACAATGCTCCAAACAACCGAGCCACATGGGCCAGGGTGGGGGACTTCCTCTTTACATCCTGATAATTCTTTAAGGAACACACACACATGCACATGTGCACACCCAACCTTAGCAAGTGAAAAAAAGAAAAAGAAAAAGAAAAACCCAACCAAAATAAAAAACGGCCTGATCGGTTCTAGAAAGTTAACTATAGATTCCTGTTCAACTATTTTTATACAGCAAAGCTGGATATGAAATACAGTTTGAGTGTGTTAGTTGATTAGGTTTATAGATCTCATTCAATGATACAAGTCAGAAAAAAACAGCCGAAGCACAGAGTAAAAAGTCAGGCACTCAGGACTGTGAATTGGGTGACATGCATAAAGTATTTTAAGAGAGAATCTCATCAAAAGACAGATAGCTCCCAGGGAAATGATATGGAAAAAATCTGCAGAAAGCATCTCAAAATAAATGAAGTACTTATTGCTGAAAAATGAGCTTAGATCTCAACCAATACCAGAGTTCAGAATTTACTGCGCCATTCAGGCCTTTTCTCCAGTTCCTTGTCTCTTGTTTCATTGAACAACAAGGGACTCTCCACACTTTCTGTGAAATACAACAAGGAGATTTTTGCAGTAATAAACTCCACACGGGCATGACAAATCCAAGCACGCAAAACGTTTAACATCCCCGTTCCCAGATACTTGAGGGGCAAAATCCAATTATGAATTATATGCCACAATAAATAGGGTTCAATGTTTCATAAGGCAATTTATAGTTCATAAAAATGACAAAACATACCTGTCAGACAGAGCGTGGAGAGCGGTTCTCTGGGCTGCCTGCTGGAAGAAAGGGCAGAGATGTTTATTTAATATTCTGACTTTTAAATTATGTGCTCAATCAACACTTAAAAAAAGACCCATGTCACACACATTTTTGCCATGTGGCCAAACATTAAACTACTAGTAACATAGTAAGAGCTCTGTCATGTTATGAAATGAACATTCCTGAAGAGTTAACTAAACCCTTGCAGTGCCCACCTGCCACCAGGGGGTGAGCTTGGGGAGGCGCTAAGTACTGGACTGGTGAGTGTGGACAGGTCTCAGGAGACACCCCCTCCCCTGCCCAGGAGTCAGAACTCTTTTATCTGTACTGCCTGAAATCACTTTATCATTGCTTTACTCTACTTTCCTGCAAGAAAAAAAAGATCTGTTTTAGTTCCCTTATAGTATCTCTCCCAATAAAGGTATAATTTTTGACCCAGTTTTCAGATTTATTGAAAAAGTTACCACAATTGTAAATTGGAACACTGACTAGAAACGTGATGATATTATGAAATTTTGGATTTTTTTAGGCAATGATTTTGTGGCAATTTAAAAAACTTTTTTGAGATTCATATCAAAATATTTATGAATACAATTACATGATTTTTGGATTTGCCTTAAAATAACATATTTGGAGGGAAGGGAGACTGGGTAGGCATGTAAATGAAACGATGTCCTTGGGTTGGTAACTGCTGAAACTAGATGATGAACACATCGTTGAGGATTGTTACATTATTCTAGACATTTTTATGTGTTTGAAAATTTTCATAAAACAAAAGAAAAGAATAAATAAAAGGCCTCCATTGCTCCATCAGATTTTCCCAGTTTGGGACTCACTTTCCTTCTGTCTATTTTTTGTCCATTTGCCTTCTGTGGCTGAGCACTCTGAGGCTTCGGAAGGCAGAGGGCACACTCTGAGCTACGTCTCAGATGTCATTATTGGGAGGGGACCAGTGCATGGCCTGTGGGACTGAGGTTTATGCAGGGTATGCCAAGAAGTAAGAAGTGCATAGGCTTGTTTTCACATTGCCCATTACACATGTCAAGTTTACTGTTTTACCAGGGACACCAAAATGTTTCCCATGTTATTCTTCATTACATTTTGACAGCAGACAAAACAGACAGAATCTTCAGATTAGAAAAACATGACCCAGCAGAATCATGATGCCTATTACAGAAATGAGATCTACCCCTGGGGATAAATGCATGTCTCGAATCACTCAATCAGTCCAACACTTGCTGAATTCCTATAACATGGGGACTATTGCAGAGACTATGGCTCCAGGAGGGATAAAGAAAAAGCAGAGGAGGTAGTCATAGTCTTGGAGGAGCTAAATCCCTAGGCAGGAAGTCATAATGAAGTCCAGGGATGACTTGAAGAAACTCATGAATTAATATGCAAATAAAAAGATGAAGGGAGAGATACAGATATGAGTGATAGCTGATGGTTGGTGGACCATCAGCTTCTCAATCAGTGCCTGGGTCTGTTAGTAGGTGCTCAGTAAACATCTGATGAGTGAATGTTAAATGAATGATTCAATTAGGGAATCCTTCCCACTAATATTTGAGCAAAACTTTAAAGCAGGAGGGAGGTGTTCAGGGGGAAAGAGGCATTGGTGATACTGGACTACAAGGTAGAGCAAGGGCTTATTCAGGCCTCTGTTGTTCTTAACTGGGGCACCCCTTCCCCAAACCCCAAGAGTGTCTGGAATTGAGTAGGGGTGTTTTTGTGTGTTAATAGTGAGGGGGATCACTACTGCCAATTAATGCCTGGGGCCAGGGACACTAAAGCCTTTCAAAGATCAAAAAGGTGCCTTGTACAAGAGGAACGGTCCCCTTAAAATGACAAGGGTGTTTCTGTGGCGAACACTGCAGCAAAGAAATGAAAGAAATCTGACAGAAGTGACATAGGGAACATTAGCTTCTGGGCCTGGCAAATGGAACTGAAACTAAATTAATAACAGGAACGTCAACAATTTACACAAGTGACATAACTGCACTGATTCAGGAAAAAACATAAAAATCTGTTGAACTTGGCATTGAAAGTCTTCCATTCTGAGAGAGGTTTTACCATTCATTTATGTTATGGGCCTCAAATGTCAGCTTCCAAACTACTCTTTCTGTCCTAAATGGGATGATGAGGGAGCTAGTCAGCCAATGTCCAGGGTACTGTGGACAATCTATGGGGCTATTGCTCCCTCCTTCTTCCCTGGATTCCAGTGAGTTAAGGCCCAAATGCCCTGGCCTTCCTGTGTCATATAATTAGTTCAAGAGAGGAAAAATTATCTACAGAGCTACACCTTAGGGCACAGGTGGGAAACACAAGGCTTGTGGGCTGAATCTGGCCCTCCATTCTTGTTTTATCCAGCCTAGCACCTTGTTTCTACCCAGCAGCAGCGCCAAGCTCACTTAACTGTTAAGGCGTAGTTACATTTATACAGACCTAAAATTACATTTGGCCCTTTGAAAGCAACCGAGAAGCTGATGTGGCCCCTGGTGAAAATGAGTTTGATACCCGGGTCTTAGGGAGTAGAATGAGGCAGCGAAGAGGTGAAAAGTCTAGGGAAGACTTGGATACCAGGAGCCCCTCCCATAGGTCAGAGGATGGGTATTCCTTCTCTCTCCTCTCACCCCTCCCTCTGTGCTCTCCTGGAGGGCCAGCCCAGGAGCTTTCACAAAAAGCACCTAGCAGGTGATGGGCAGCCTTCTTGATCCTCAGGTTTTGTCTTCTAAAAGGTTTCTCTTACCACTCAGCAAGATGGCTTTCATTTTTGGCAGCTACATTTGAAAAGAACCTAACTACTCCTGGCTCTGTTTGGCTAAATATACAAAAAGTATTTCGAACTCCCTAAAGGAAAGATGGCATGCATTATTAATTCAGTCTCAGCAGAAGGCACTGGAAAATGACTGGAGGATGACTCTTCCGGGAAACAAAAATTGTAAGATATGTGACTGAAAGTTCAACAGACATCTTTAACATGGCATCTAAATTTTCCCTAGCCAGGGCTGTCAATATTTTAAAAGTATATTGACGTTTTTCTCTCCTGCCTCCAAATAATCTTGCTGACTTTTGTGATAAGGACACTGTGCTCGTTGATGAGCAGCTTACAAGAAAATTATTTAAAAAGCAAAAGCAAAGGGAAACAAAACCCAAGAAATTTAGCTGCTGGGCCATCACTGGAATGGTGCAGCCCAGGTGGTGGTACCTGCTAAGGATAACCTGACAGGACTACTGTTGGCCAAGTTCTCGATTAGAAGCTGAGTTGGAAGCCTGGAGCAGAGGCTGCTTTCCTTTAGCAGGTGGATGTGATGCTGGGTCCAGAAGGCCCTTGTGAGCTTAGATACTGGGCATCCCACCAGTCACTAAACAGAGTGGCTTTCTGTGATTCTCATCCTTTTTTAAAAAATATATTTTACTGATTATGCTATTACCGTTGTCCTACTCCTCCCCTTTATTCCCCTTCTTGCTGCACAGCCCCTCCCACCTGCATTCCCTGACCTTAGTTCACGTCCATGGGTTGTACATATAAGTTCTTCAGCATCTCCATTTCCCATACTATTCTTAACCTCCCTCTGTCTATTTTGTACCTACCATTTATGCTTCTTATTCCCTGTACCTTTTCCAACATTCCCCCCTCCCCTTACCTGCTGATAACCCTCCATGTGATCTCCATTTCTGTGATTCTGTTCCTGTTCTAGTTGTTTGCTTATTCATTTTTGTTTTTATTTTTTTAGGTTTAGTTGTTGATAGTTGTGAGTTTGTTGTCATTTTACTGTTCATAGTTTTGATCTTCTTTTTCTTAGGTAAGTTTCTTTAACATTTCATACAAGAAGGGCTTGGTGATGATGAACTTTAACTTGACCTTATCTGAGAAGCACTTTTTCTGCTCTCCCATTCTATGTCATAGTTTTGCTGGATAGAGTAATCTTGGATATAGGTCCTTGCCTTTCATGACTTGGAATACTTCTTGCTAGCCCCTTGTTCACTGTAAGGTCTCTTTTGAGAAATCAGCTTATGGGAACTCCTTTGTAGGTAACTGTCTCCTTTTTTCTTGCTGCTTCTAGGATTCTCTTCCTTCATTTTAATTTTGGGTAATGTAACTATAATGTGCCTTGGTGTGTTCCTCCTTGAGTCCAACTTCTTTGGGACTCTCTGAGCTTCCTGGACTTCCTGGAAGTCTATTTCCTTTATCAGATTGGGGAGGTTCTCCTTCATTATGTTTTCAAATAAGTTTTCAATTTCTTGCTCTTTCTCTTCTCCTTCTGGCACCCTAGTGATTCGGATGTTGGAACATTTAAGGTTGTCCCAGAGGTTCCTAATTCTCTCCTCATTTTTTTGAATTCTCATTTCTTCATTCTGTTCTGGTTGAATGTTTTTTTTCTTCCTTCTGCTCCAAGCCATTGATTTGAGTCTTTTTTTTCTCCCTTCACTGTTGGTTCCTTGTACATTTTCCTTTATATTACTTTTTCACATCCTTCACTTTTTCCTCTATTTTTTGACCATACTCAACCAATTCTGTGAGCATCCTGATTACCAGTGTTTTGAACTGTGCATCTGACAGGTTGGCTGTCTCTTCATTGCTTAGTTGTATTTTTTCTGGAGGTTTAATCTGTTCTTTCATTTGGGTCTTTTTTGCTTTGTTTTGTTTCGGCACACCTGTTATATATAAGGGGCAGAACCTTAGGTATTTGCCAGGGCAGGGCAACCCATGTCACTGTGTTGTGATGCTGTATGTGGGGGAGGGGGCTGAGAGGGATCAATGATGCTTGTTCAGCTCTCTGGGGCTTTCAGCCATTTCCACTGCTACCCACATGCAAAGTAGGCCCTTCTGGTGCTGATTCCCAGGTGGGTGGGTTTCTGTACGTTCTAGGATCATGTGGGTCTCTTCAAAGAAGTCTTCTATGAGGCTGGGAGTTTCTCCCACTGCCTCAACCCCCACAGATTTTTTCAGTCAGAGGTTTTGAGGCTTTATTTCCCCTTGCTGGAACCCTGGGTTGCATGGTCTGTCTCACTCCCTAGCTGTTCCTCTTGGTTTATCAGCACTCATATGTGGGACCTCCTGCTCCACCAGCTGCTGCCTGGCCCACCCTAGTCTGTCAGTCGCTGCCTTGCCAGGAGTCTTCTCTGCAGGGACTGCCCATCTCCACCCCTCCTACTGGTCTGGATGAATGTTTCTTTTTTAACTCCTTGGTTGTCAGACTTCCATACAGTTCCATTTTCTGGCAGTTCTGGTTGGTTTTTGTTTTTAAATTTGTTGTTGTCCTTCTTTTGGTAGGCACAGTGTATCTACCTATGCCTCCATCTTGTGTGATCCTCATTCTTCTACCTGGCCACATGATGTATGTTTCCACATACTTAACACTGTGGTACCAGCACCATCAACTGCCTACACCACAACTGTTAATGCCTCATTTTGAGTGTATTACTTAATTTGCAGTTATTTTACATAATCAAAAATTTTACAGAGAATGGCTCATCAAGGAAGGAGATGAGAATATGTTAAAGTTTAAATAACACCTTAAGAAACTTTATGGCATTAAATTAAAATTGCATGTCACGTACCAAAGCAAATACTGCCTGCTTTTTTTATTGCTCTTCTTTTAAATATACTTTGGCTTTTGGACACTATTTTCTTTTAGTGTTGAAAAATAATAAAATAAATAAACATTGGAATTAAATCACAGACAAAAATTTACTTAGGTGACTCATAATTGAAGCCTGAAAATTGACTCAGAGAAAACTAGATGAATTGCTCAATTTCCTTCTTTCAAGGATTGTCTGTTACAGCAACAATTATTTTTCTTTTCCTAAATCATCATCTCCTCTAGTAACTTTCCTCTCATCCAGTTCTCAGCAAAATAGGTTGAGAGGAATAAGGGAATGCTTCATTGATCTTTCCTGAGTTCATTACTCATTCATGAATGACTTTGAAGCATTAAGTCTATCAGACAAAACAAGTTTTCTGCCAGAAATAATCATTTTCCCAGTTCTCTTCAAGAAATGCCATCTCTTCTCTGTCTTTATTATAGCAAGCTTGATGCTTGGGAACATAATCAGAAATTCAGGTTTCAATATATACTAAATAAATTACTAGTCACAAACTGTAATTGAAGGGAAATCAAAGAAGAAATTAAGTGTCCTTATTATAATTGGGTGGAACACAGGACAAGTTCATGGATATTGGAATGGGGAGGAGAGCAAAGGGAAGATGCTAAAATCAGAGGGGTGCCAGGATGGTCCAGTTTCTTTCTTACTTGATAGAAACAGAACTAACATGTGGACAGCTCCATAATTCAATCTCAAGTCCCTATATATGCAGGTAACAGGCTTGGCTTGGGTGACATCAAAATAGAGAGGGCCCTCACCATATTGTATTTAGGGTCTACAGGTGAGCCAGACATTAAAAGGTAAATATATACAAACAATCTAGATTTCAAGGGCTATGACTGAAGAGGAGAGGGTACTATGTAAGAAAATATGAAGGGGACCTCACTTGGAATGAGTGGTTGAGGAGGGCTTGTTAAGTAAGGGATAACTAAGCTGAAGCCTGATGGATGAAGAGCTACTGAATCAGAGAAATGAGGGCAGGTGGGGAAGAAAGAACTCCCAGCAGGCTTAGATCCTTGCTCAGTTGAAGAATTAGAAGAAGGTTACTGTGAAGGAACCCAGTGAGTGGTGGGGACAGTGGCAGATCCCAATGGCTTTGGAGGTCAAGTTAAGAATTTTGGGTATGCTCTACAGGCAATGAGAAGTCACTAAATGATTTATGTTAGGGAAAGTTGGGTAAAGGATGTATGGGACCTGCCTGTACATTCTTTGTATCTTCTGAGGAACCTATAATTAAAAAGTAAAAAGAGTAGGGAGTGATTTACATTTTTCAAATCTCACTCTGGCTTCTGTGTGTGAATGGACTTGGGTAGGAAGGGGCAATGTTTAAGGCTGCGGCATTAATCCAGGCAAGAGAAGTGCATGGTAGCACTGGAGATGCTCGGATGTGGCAGACCAGGGTTGGTGGCAGGAATAAAGAGAAGTACCTGCTTGGGTCTCTGGTATGGATAAAGAGCCACTGGTTGGGACAGGCAAGATGGGTGCAGGAGCAGAGCAAAGGTAGTTTTTACCTTTGGGTGTGTGAAGTTCAAGTTGTTTTTAGGATGGTCAAATGGAGAGGCTGAGTAGATATTTGGATATGTGAGATCACGCTGTTAAATACCGATGAAGTACAAAACATCGACATACTGTTGACCAATAACAGTCACAAAAAGGAGATAAATGGCTTAATGTTCCACATCTACATTTTGCTCTCCTTCTAAAATAAGTAGGTATAGGATTCAGCTGGTTAGAACACGTTTTTGTTTGTGCATTCCACATGTGTGTAGCCTCCATCCTTGCTATTCACAGTATCAGGCTTCTTATTCTGACAATAAAGGTGGCATCTCTGTAGCAGTGATTTTCATCATTTTGCTTCACCTGTTAGAAAACTTCATCCACATTTGACTAATGAATAAATGCCATCATAGCTAATTTTAGGTCACTTGTGTTTTGCTGTTACTGAAGTATGCTTTGAAATTTAGGTCAAATCCCGTATCTTTGTACGAATTCTGTCTCGTAAGGCCTTACTTTTCTTTTTTCCATTCTTCCTAAGTTGAGCCTTGTATTTATGAATATTTTCAATTGTTTAAATTCCTTCTACTCTATTAACACATTTTGTTTCATTAACTTCTATGCTGTTGCTTTTCATTTGAGTCTTAGTTGATGAGTCTTTTAACTTTTTATATTGTGATCTTCTATTTGGTGTTCAACAAATTTAGTAATATTTGTAAGACAAAGGAAAGAGCCTTGTTCTCTATTTTTTCCTCTGTAATAATTTGTACTTTGCATTTTCAGATTCCTAGAAATGCTTTCCAGGAAGCATTTTTTTCAGTAGACTTTGCCCTTATTCTGTTCTCTACAGGGGTCAGGTGGAGTCAGGGATGATACTATATATCACCCAAATAGGAACATTTTCAGGAGTGAAAGGGTATGCTAACCAGATGGGAGTTAGGGATAGTTAGGGACAATAGGAGGAAACTGCTTTTCTGACCACACTGGGCTATATGGCTGCTCTAAAAAAGAAGACTCTGTGAAATTAAAAATAAGATCAGGATAAGAAGACAGAATTTCAGGGGCTGAGGAGCTTGTCAATAAACAAAGCAAAGAGCTCTGAATGGGGTCAGCAGCAGACAGGTCACTTCAATTCTTGGTGTCTCTGTAAATTAAGCCAATGCTTCTGTCATTTTTCTGGTTCTTTCTGGCTGCTCCTCCTTCTATTTAGATTCTGCCTGTAAGTGTTCGTGGACCGCACAAACTTTTGTTGACCTTCCTTTCTCTGAACTCCTCATCTAGAACATGGATGAGCACTGGCTTCTTTTCTATCATGAAAAGTTTGCAATTTGCTTCATGAGAATTTTAGCCTTGGCTCCTCAAGATCTTGGAAGATCACTGAAGGCAGAAATCCTAGCCCATCCCCACCCCCACCAGAAAGAGCTTCCTCATGATCGACAGAACGTGTAGTGAATCAGCTACCTGTCAATCAACACTTAGGATGTGAGGAGGTAACTTCTGTGGATGACAAACTACTACTATTGGGTTGACCAAAAAGTTCATTTGTTTTTTTCTGTAAGATGATTTAATAGGCTTAGTTATCTTTAACTTCATTTGAAACAATTTTGTTAGATTGTATTGTAACAAGTGTCATATATGCATGTATTTAAAAACAATCAAAATTGGTGAATTTTTGTGCAGTCATTTTAATACTGAAGATGGAAGAAAATGCACAAGGTTTTTGGCATATTATGCTTTTTACTGGTATTTCAAGAAAGATAAAAATGCAACTGCAATGCAAAAAAGATTGTGTGGTGTATGGGGAAGGTGCTATGACTGATTGAATGCGTTAAAAATGCTTTGTCAAGTTTTGTGATGGAGAGTTCTCACTGGACAATGCTCCATGGTTGGGTAGATCAGTTAAAGTTGACAGCGATCAAATTGAGGCATTAATTGAGAACAATCAACTTTATACCATGTGGGAGATAGATGACATACTCAAAACATCCAAATCAATAAAGTTATTGGTGAAAACGATACATGTGTCTTTAATTTAACAGAAAAAAACATACAGATTTTTGGCCAACCTAGTGTTTGCCATGGCTCTAGTCTAAGACGTTTGTTAAAAAATACATTTTTTTTTCTTAGCTATATATTCTTTCTCTACTTTACTTTCTTTAAAACTAGGGTATACTTTTGGCTCTGGAGAAAATTTGACTAGTTTTTTGTTTTTTTAATACGCTGGATTGCTTACATTAGTTTTGTCTACCAGAAATCCAATAAAGACATTAATACACATTTATTGAACTCCTATTATATCCTATGAAAATGCTGGTTAGGGTCTATAATACCAGATGAATTTTGCCTGGATAACATTATCTCATAATCTGTATTCTGTTACCAACTGACTGATTTGGGAGCCTTGTTTGAGGTCAAATGGTCAGTAATAGTCTCAATTTGGTAAGTCAGATCTTCTGAGAGTGACTGAGAGAATTTCCAGTACATTATACTCACTAGGGATATACTGTGAACAGTTTGTGACATCTGCCCCTCTGCTTCAGGCCCTGTTTTTTTTTCCAACTCAAATACAAACTTAGTGGCAGCTGCTTGGAGTTAGGAGAAAGAAGGGAAAGGTGTGGAGACAATGTGATCACAATGGAGGCTGTCCCTGTCCACAGTGACTGTTATCATACTCCTCCCAAAGGGGCCAGGGCACCTAGACTGTGGGCCTTACTATCATGAGGGTAACACTAGGGGTTGGAGGGTTCCAGTGGACTGATGTAGGAGGGCTTTGGGAAGGGAGGCTGGTATGGGAGTGAGAGGTCAGTCTGAAGTGGGAAGACCATGGTAGGAAGACCCACGGCCACGTGTGAGGCTATTAGAGTTCGCCAAAATGTGTGCGTGTGAGTGTGTGTGTGCAGGGGGTGGGTGGGCGTGTAGAAGTAAGCTGAGTGATATCCAGCTCCTAGACAGGTCATGGGGAACAATTTGTATTTCATGAGATGTGGCATTGCTGTCCCACTGAAATGAGCTGCTTCTACGTGGGTAGCTGGACATTTACCCCATAAATGGCCAGTGATAGGCCAGATCCCAACCAGTTCCTTGAGAATAGGAGGTGGGTACCAGTTACATTACTGAACAACCCCTGGTACAAGGTCTAAGCATCAACACAGGGCACACAAATGTCTGACAAATACAGTATCACCAGATGAAGAAGCCCTAATGGAGCCTCTCCTGAGCCCATGGTGGGTGACAGATTAGCCTTTATCTCATTCATTCACTCAATTTGACCTCATTTCAAAAAACGTTTCGAGAACTCAAAATTGGCAGCTGGGCTTTAGTCTTTAACATAGATTCTAAAGTTTATTCATGCTTCTGTTAACATAATTACAAATAAAACATTCTTTTATTTATTTGTTTAAAGGAAGTAACAAGACAGTATTTTGCTTTTAAACAATTACCAATTATTGCTTTAGGTAAAAGGATCTGACAAACTTTAGCTGAGCTTTTATTTTATTAAAAATCAAAACAGCAATCTCTATGAAACTGCTTTCCTTATAAGAAATTAATTTTTTTTACACCAGTGTTTTCTGTAAAGCCTTCAAATAAGGGGCTACTTGTGGTCCCTACCAAGCAGGTTGTATCACCAGTCTCTAACCTTCTGTTCCAAACATAAATCTTTTGTGCTCCTAAAGAATATGTTCACAAAACTCAATCCCCATTAACTGTGAGCTTAGTTTGCTTGTTACTAACAGTCTCAAATGTTTAGGTTGCTTTGAGAAGTGACAGAATTATGCAAGTAACAATATGCAACATCTAACCTTTGATTTCAAACATCTTTGTTGTATGTGATACATAATTAGGGGTACAAGTTTAAATTCTAGGTCCCCAATTTTTACATAATTTTCTCTTGTTCAAGTGGCATGTGTTTTTTGTAGGAAAAAAACTACTACATGTCACAAGCCAAAAAAACAGCAAACCAAAATAAAAAAACAGCCTCCATCCCACCATGGTTACTGTTAGCTGTTTGGTGTGATTCTATCCCCACTTTACATGTAAAACAACAAAATCAGGGCTGTTTTGGGACCAGTCTGAGCAAGGTCTTGCATCTGAGAGAAACATAAAAATTCCATAAAAGCCTTGAAAAAAATAAGGTAAATATCAAAGGGTCTTGACAAAAGGGTCAAGGGGGACAGGCTGCACACCCCGTAGCACCCCTCGAAATCTTCTGCACTTAGCTGTCTTGTCTGATTCCCACACTGCACGGCAACTGCCTCCTGTCTCTTTTCTCCCTGCCTCCTTCCTCCTCCTCACTCTCTCCTCCAAAACTCCAGTCCATCATTCGCTCCTCCTCCCACCTTCTAGACCTACTTTTCTATAATTAACTCCTTGCCTTTTCTTATATAAATCAATGAACTTACATTCTTCCTGTACTCCCTTCCTTCTATTATTTAAATAAGCATTTTTAAAAAGTTCCAGTAATGCAAATAAAGAACATTCCTGAGAGTTCTGGCCAAGATAGAGGTGTAGGTAGAAACCCTTCGCTTCCTTGCACAACCAAAAGGAAGATAACAACCAATCTAAAACCAATGAACAACTAGAAGTACCAGAGAATCAAACTGTATGGAACTCCGACTACTAAGGAATTAAAGAAACAGTCAGTCGGAACAACCAGACCAGTAAGATGGAGGATGGAGAGAACCCACCACAAGGCAGCTGATCATGCAGGTGGGGCTGGTGGAGAGAACCCATGGTGAGGTAGCAGACCATGAGGGTGGGGCTGGCTGAATGGGAAACTGAGACTCAGAGCTGACTATGGACTATGGTGGTTGCTGTAGTGGGAGAAACTTCCAATCTCACACAAGAGTTGGTTGGAAAGTGCGCTAGAGTTGAGCAGGGGAGCTGCACTGTTCTCTCTCTGGCCCCTCCCCTACAGGTACCACCACAGTGCAGCAAGGAGGACTGCCCTGCCCTGGTGAATACTTAAGGCCCTGTCCCCTTACAACTTAACAGGTACCCTGAGACATACAAATATGCCCCAAATAAGAGAACAGAGTACAACTTCAGAAAGAGAGCTAAGTGATGAGGAGATAGTCAACCTATCTGATGGAGAATTTAAAGCCCTGGTAATCAAAATGTTCACAGAACTGACTGAGTTTGGTCAAAAAATGAAAAAAACAAATGAAAGATACCCAAAGTGAAATAAAGCAGAATGTTCAGGGAACCAACAGTGATAGGAAGGAAACCAGGTCCCAAAGCAATGATTTGGAACAAAAGAAAAAAATAAACATCCATCGAACAAGAAACAAGAATTCAAAAAGGTGAAGAGATTCTTACAAACCTCTGGGACAACCTGAAATGTTCCAATATTTGAATTTCAGGGGTACCAGAAGGAGAAGAGGAAGACCAAGATGAAAACTTATTTGAGGACTTCTGGCCAAGATGGAGGCATAGGGGGAACCACTGCGCCTCCTCTCACAACCAAAATTAAGGACAACAAAAATTTAGAACCAAAAAAACCCAACCAGAAGAGATAGAAAATTGAATTGTATGGAAGTCTGACAACGATTCACCCAAACTGGTAAGGGGTGAAGTTGGCAGCCAGTGGAGAGGGGTCACAGCAGGAAAAAGCACTGGCTAGTAGTCTCTGACACGCAGGCAGCGGGTGGCACACCCTAGGCGCACAGGTGGTGGTTACCGAGCGTAGGGAGGTAACAAGCAGACCAAGTGAGGTGGCACAAGGCGGCTGACTACGGTCACACATTTGTGTGCAGATAAACCAGGTAAAAATGGGCAGCAAGACAGACAGCACAATGCAGGGCCCCAATGCCCGGCAATAAAGTCTAAAAGCACCAATTGAAAACGCTTGTAGGGGTTGAGGTGCTGGGAGAGACTCCCAGCCTCACAGGGAGTTTGTTGGAGAGACCCACAGGGTCCTAGAATGTACACAAGCCCACCCACAGGGAAATCAGCACCAGAAGGGCCCAATTTGTTTGGTGAAAGCGGGGGAAGGAATCTGAGAGAGAGCGGAGCAAGCGCCATTATTCCCTCTCGGACCCTGCCCCCACATACAGCATCACAACCCAGAGACTGGGCTGCCCTGCCCTAGTAAACACCTAAGGCTTAGCCCCTCACTACATAACAGCTGCGACCAGACCAAAAAAAAAACAAAACAAAACAAAACAAAACCAAAAACAGAAACCGAAAATGGCTCAAATGGGAGAACAGATCAAAGCCCCAGAGCCAATTCATCTAAGTGACCAAGAGATAGCCAACCTATCAGATGCACAGTTCAAAGCACTGGTGATCAGGATGCTCACAGAATTGGTTGATTTTGGTCACAAGTTAGATGAACAAATGAAGACTACACTAAGTGAAATGAAGGAAAATGCATAGGGAACCAATAGTAATGGGAGGAAAACTGGGACTCAGATCAATGGAGTGGACCAGAAGGAAGAAACAACCAACCAAACAGAAAACAAGGAAGAAACAAGAATTCAAAAAAATCAGGAGAGGCTTAGGAACCTCCAGGACATCTTTAAACATCCCAACATCCGAATTATAGGGGTACCAGAAGTAGAAGAGGAAGAGCAACAAGTGGAAAACTTATTTGAACAAATAATAAAGGAGAACTTTCCCAATCTGGCAAAGGAAATAGACTTCCAGGAAGTCCAGGAAGCTTAGAGAGTCCCAAAGAAGTGGAACCCAAGGAAGAACACACCAAGGCACATCATAATTACATTACCCAAGATTAAAATGAAGGAGAGAATTCTAGAAGCAGCAAGGGATAAGGGCACAGTCACCTACAAAGGAGTTCCAATCAGACTGTCAGCTGATTTCTCAAAAGAGACCTTCCAAGCAAGAGGGGCTGGAAAGAAGTATTCCAAGTCATGAAAGTCAAGGACCTACATCCAAGATTGCTCTATCCAGCAAAGCTGTCATTTAGAATGGAAGGACAGATAAAGCGCTTTCCAGATAAGGTCAAGTTAAAGGAGTTCATCATCACTAAGCCCTTATTATATGAAATGTTAAAGGGACTTACCTAAGAAAAAGAAGATCAAAAATATGAACAGTAAAAAGACAGCAAACTCACAGGTATTAACAACCACACCTAAAACAAAAGCAAACTAAGCAAACAGCTAGAACAGGAGCAGAAACACAGAAATGGAGATCACATGGAGGGTTAGCAACAGGGGAGTGGGAGGAGAGAGGGGGGAAAGGTACAGAGAAGAAGTAGCATAGATGGTGGATAGAAAATAGCCAGGGGGAGGGCAAGAATAGTGTGGGAAATGTAGAAGCTAAAGAACTTTTACACATGGACATGAACTAAAGGGGGGAATGTGGGTGGGAGGGGGTGTGCTGGGTGGAGGAGAATGATAGGGGAGAAATGGGACAACTGTAATAGCATAATCAATAAAATATAATTAAAAAATAAAAAAATAAAAATAAAAACCACAGTGCAGCCCTGGCCAGGTGGTTAAGTGGTTAGAGCATCATCCCATACACAAAAGGTATCAGATTCGATTCCTGGTCAGGGCACATACCTAGGCTGCAGGTTGGATCTCCAGTTGGGGCCTTTAGGGGAGGCAACTGGTCAATCTCTCTCTCAAAAAAAGAGAAAACTTATTTGAACAAATAATGACAGAAAACTTCCCTAATCTGGTGAAGGAAATAGACTTCCAGGAAGTCCAGGAAGCCCAGAGAGTCCCAAAGAAGTTGGACCCAAAGAGAAACACACCAAGGCACATCATCATTAAGTTACCCAAGATTAAAGATAAACAGAACATCTTAAAAGCAGCAGAGGAAAGGAGGGAGTTACCTATGAAGGAGTTCCCATAAGGCTATCAGCTGATTTCTCAAAAGAACCCTTGCAGGCAAGAAGGGGCTGGAAAGAAGTATTTGAAGTCATGAAAATCAAGGACCTACATTTAAGAATACGCTATCCAGCAAAGCTATCATTTAGAATGGAAGGGCAGATAAAGTGCTTGCCAGATAAGGTCAGGTTAAAGGAGTTCATCATCACCAAGCCATTATTTCATGAAATGTTAAAGGGACTTATTGAAGAAAAAGAAGATCAAAACTATGAACAGTAAAATGACAACAAACTCACAATTATCAACAAATGAACCTAAAAAAATAAAGAAAACAACAAAAACAAAAACTAAGCAAACAGCTAGAACAGGAAGAGAATCAGAGAAATGGACATCATATGGAGGGATTTCAGTGGGGAGGGGAAGGAAGGAATGGGGGGGAAGGTACAGGGAAGAAGCAGGATAATTAGTAGGCATAAAATAGATGGGGAGAGGTAAAAAATGGTATAGGAAACAGAAGACTCAAAGAACTTGTATGTACAATCCATGGATATGAACTAAGGGGGGAAGGACATGAACTAAGGGGGAGATGCTAGAGGGTTGGGTGGTGCAGGGTGGAGGGGGGATAAAAGGGGAAAAATTGGAAAAACTGTAATAACATAATCAATAAAATATGCTTAAAAAAAAAAAAAGAATACTCCTAAGGGGAAAAAGGAAGGAAAAATGGAGGGATTGGGAGGATGTAGAAATATAAACTTTAATAGTTTTATACTCAGATATACTTCCATAATATCTACTTATATCAATATAAACTATTTTGTTAACCTACTTTAGTATTTTTGTCCAGGTCCGCCAAGGTTGGCGTGCTCAGGGTGACAGGGCAGGAAGGCCCCAGAGAGCAGCCCAGCCCTGCCTTGGCCTCACTGGGTAATTCAGGACAGAGGGTGAGGAGAAGGGGACTGGACAAAGTTTTAATTCTGCCAGTTTCAGTGTAAAGAGAACTGATGAGACACTGGACACTAACACAGGCCAAGCTTTCTCTGGGGATGCCAAAAAGAGGAAGTGTAGGTGTTGTCTCTTAGACTGGCATTGGCAAAGGAGATGGGAGGGTTTCGGTTTTCTGAGACTAATATCTTTTCCTCAAGAAGTTTACAGGCAAAATCATATTATTTGTCTGACAGCTTGCCAGAAACTTCTGGGGGGAGAATTCTTTTTACCCCTGGCCTCCCCATGACAGGACGGCATAAACAAAGCAAGTGCCTGCATGGGTCAGGTCCAGTTAGGTGAAAGATTGCTGAGGATTCCTCAGGCAAATGGGCCCAATCCACTGGGGCTGTTGGATGATGGCGGGATATCCAAGCTCAGTGGTCAACTGTCAGACTTGTGAGACTGGCAGGAAGACCTGGTTCTGGGACAGAGCACTGGCAAGGCTATTGTGCCTTCCACACGAGTGAATGTGAGTGTGTGCATGCGTGCATGTGTGCTTGTCTGGCATTACAACGTCAGAGTGAAAGCAAACGTGCTAGAATAACCAGCATATCTAATGATGGCGGAGTTGTGTGGAGATACCCTAGAGATAGATAGCATGCGGATTTAAATTTCTGGTTATTGAGAGTTGAAGGTTAAATTTGGGGCATGAAGTGTGATGCAATCTAAGTCCTGCATGTTGTACCAGGGCTTGGTGGCCTGCTCCTCAGGGCTCTGGTCACCACATACTCCTGGAACTCGTCTCACTGGGCAGTTTCAGCGCAGGCCAGGCCTAGAGCATAGCCAACATAGTGATGGCTCAGTAACAATGCTCATCTTTGGCACAGCAGGTGGATAGTGGGTTTAGTCACTTCCCACTTTGTTGGGTTTGCCAAATACCTTTTGGAGCTTTGAGCCAAGTTCTTATGCTACCTCGATATGATGCTTGGTGGAGTCCCACTCACTTTCCACTGACCTTGGTAGGTGGCTGAATATTATGAATGCAACTTGGGCCAAGCTGTGGGATGCAAATGTTACTTTGTTCTCATATAAAGGCAAGATAGAAGTAACATAAAATGATTTGAAAGTTTTGTTAAACATGCAACCTGTGTTTGAAGAGCCAAAATTTAAGTCTGTCCTTATGTTTCACTTAAATGTTTCTTTTACTCAGACAAAATAGCAATAGTTGAAGGTGAAAACAGGTTTGCAATGGTTAGGAATCATTCTCAAAATTGCACTTTGCAAATCAATTATATAACATAAAAGAAAGCTGAACCTATTCTGATTGTGTTATTAATGGTGTTAGAATTTTGACCTCTCAAGTGACCACAGCTTTATGGTTTACACATGAAAGTGTTTTCACATAGTATGTTGTAATCACATACTCTTCCTTAAACTAACTGCCTTGGACTTTTAAGAATAAAGTCCAGGCTGAAAGGAGAGGTACCCAGAGACATGTTGCTGAACCAAAGCTCCCAGAGAGAGACTGGTTATTTTGCACTCTCACACTTTTGCAGTGAAAAGATGGCCACGTTTGGTGGTCTGACATTTTGAAGACTGTCTTGTCCATTCGTTGAAGATGGTCTTGTTCCACTCAGCACAACCTGTTGGCTGCAGGTTGGGTTGTGATGGAACTTGGAAGTGCCCTGGGTGTTGAATTACTACAAATGATTGTGCTCCATGTAGAAATAACAGGGTAAGAGAGTCTGGAGAAAAATTGTTCTATTGAGATAACTAGCCCCACTTGGACAATATTTGGAAAAACACAAGCAAAACCAAAACTTTCCAAGTGTATATCTGAACCAAACACCTGAATGATTCAGGTAAAGCCTTTACTATATGAAACCACCCAACCCTGGACAGCACTGATAGCATATACTCTAGGGAGTTATCCACTCTTGAACGGTTACACTTCTGAAAAGGCTATTGAAGAAAAAAAAAACACTTAAAGACACAGGACAAAGGGCTATTCCTCTCCGTTAAATAGGAGTGTCCTCTGGAGGGAGAATTCCACTTCCTCTGCCAACCGGCAGCCCTGCTGGCTGGTGGCTGTACTGGAGAGGAGTGTGCCTATCAGCTGAGGACGTGTGGCCCTCCTGTTCTCCACATGGAGAGCCTGTCTTGGTGGTACTGATATGCACCACTAACAAAAACTTGGCTTAGCTTAAAAAAATGTATCTCTTTTAGTGAATTCTCAACTTCATAAAGCAGTGATTCTCGTTTTTGTGTTATCTATTTTACCAAATTTAATGGATCATCTTTTTTTAACCTTTTTTAAATTTTAATTGTTGTTCTTGTACAGTTTTCTGTCTTTAAATGGATCATCTTTTAATTTTTATATAATGTTTCCACTTTCCTGATGTCCATTCAGGGTCCTCAGACTGAAAGCATATCTTATGGTCCAGCCTGGATGGACACAGCCAAATCTACATTGATCTCAATCAGGTCCCCAGAGGAGATCTGAGAAAATATTTTAGGAAACAGGGTGTGGGCCTTTTTACATCTGTGTTCGGTGACCTTTAAGGTGGCTGATCATTTCAATTTTGGAAATTACAGTTCATTAGCATGGAAAAAAAGCAATTACATTTTTGTGTTTCTCCACCTAGGTAGGCCATGGCTTTTCACAAACGTTTATATAGAGCCGCATGATATAATGAAATTGGTTATCATAAAAGAATTTTGTATTTGCCTAATGGTGACAGTAACATTTTCCTGATAAAATGTAATTACTTAACTAAGTTTTAGGACTTAAAGAAAAACAAACAAAAACCTTCTGATGAATGCTGGGTTTCACTGATTGTGACTGAAGGTTCGAATATATGATTATTTCATATATAAATGATGAACATCTGATAGGCAGTAGTTTTCAGTTAGAGTTATTGTTCTGTGTCCATATTAAAAAGAAACCAATTTTTCAGTATGGTTAAATTGCACAAGACTAAACATACAAAGATAAACTACTCTTTTTCTTCTATTTTGCTCTTAGGTTTAACATATGTAATACTATATGCTGGTTTTGTATAGGCATTGAAGGAAGCGCATTTCCTGGCATTTAAAATTTACTTCCAATTTTTGAGGCTAAATTATCATAAGGAATATTACTGATGTGGAATTCACCAAGACTAACGAGCCAGCATCTTGTACAATGTATGGCACTTAGTAAGTATTCAAGATTATTCTCAGAATTACTTTTATATAAAAGTTTTCTAGCTCTTGTTTGACTACCAATAATATCTACAATACAGTTCATTTCTAATGCAGAAGAAACTTGACTTTGGAGCCTTGCCCCTCAAACCTGGTCCTGATTACTACTTCAACTCCTGTTTATATAATTCTGCACAATTTTGGCAGGATTCAAGAGCACATACCAGGGTGTTGGCTTTTATGAATCTCCTGGGATGTGAATGTCAAGCTGACTGGATGAACTCTGGCCACAAATCCCAGACAAGCACAATGACTCTATTTATTCAGACTTGGCCGCCTGAATGCAGATTGACTCTGCGGGTAATAAATTTTCACAGGCCAAGAACTTCAGCATCAACCAAGCTGATCCTAAGAAGAAAAATGGACCCATGGAAGTGCAGTTGGGCGGCTAAAACCTCCTATATTTTTATTCCACGTCTGCATATCATTCAGCTAATTCATTTGGTCACTGATTGACAGGCCCAGCCAGAGGTTCTTTTTAAAAGTTCTGCTTTCTGTTATGCAATTGTCATATTAAAAAGGAACAAAGGAAAAAATGAACAACATCCACTGCAGTGGGCAATCTGCTTTTAATATTATACCCCAAGCTGATGTTTGTTTTCCAGTGACCTCTAAGGTACAGGACAGAGAATCAGAACAGAATTATTCCCTGTGCCTCCCCACGAGAAGACCAAGGTATCAACAACATGCAAGAAGAGCAATTCAGCACTCAGAGCTATCTCACTTACAGTCCTGACACCCTGGTGCGGCCAGGCTCTCAATTCACACTGAGATTCTTTTAGAGAGACACGATTAGTAGTCCATGCATTCAAACAAGACACGGATAGGCTCTTTAGCTGGAAGATTTATGTTAACTACCTGGATGTCTATTAAATTAATTGTGCTCTCCAAATATTGATTGGGGATTAAAAGGTAACTTTTCTTCATGGTGAGAAGTAAATTATGCCAGTAGGAAAATTTCCCTCTACAGATTTTATCCAATGATCATGGCCTGCAAAATTAAAATTGTCAGTTTAAGTGGGTAAACCTTGCTCATTTACAGAGAAAAATGCAGTTATATAATTAAAATGAAAAGGCTGCCTAATATGTGTGGATAATGTAATTACTAGAAGCTGTAGGCACATACGCAGCCATTCAAACTGAATCCTGCTTCCCTATTCTCCCTGAGCTTTTGTATTTGTCATCTCTGAGACACTCCCTTCACTTGACACTATCTCGGCCGCTCCTTGTTGAGAGCCTTAATCCTGTGTCCCTCTCCTGATGCCTTAGCTGTAATAATTTCATCTAGATATCTGCTGTGTCCAACCTCCCAAGCTCACCCTGACATGAAAGGCAGGCCTGTCCTTTTCAGCAGATGGAAAGACATGCAATACAACTTATATCTTCCTTCCAAATCCATCTTAAAAGTTTCTTTGGTACTTAGTAACTTCAGGAATAATTTTGTCTTAAATCTTCTAATCACTTCACATTCTTCCAGGGAAACACTGCTGTTTGGAATTATTAAAATCAAGAGTTACAGAAAAGGAGGCCAAACAAAGATGCTACATGTGTCACATATCCTTCCTGTACCAAGAGAAATAAGAGAATGGATTCTCTTATTGTTTGTCCTACTTCCACTTTGAGCCCCATCAAGTATGAACATTATAGGAGCAAACGTGAGGCTATGCTTCCATTTCAATTATATCTCTAAACTTTCTGAGTAAACCCTGTCACAATCCCATCTCTAGAGGTTATAGTCAAAATTCTGCTATCCTTGTAAGGGACAGTTGTGGAGAAACCCATTCTCTTAGTTTTGAAAACTTCTGTTTGAGATAATTTCTGAAAATTTATAACTTCAATATGGTTTAGCATTAAGCCTATTTAGTAAGTGGCTATAGACATTTTCATGGAGACTGGATAGATGCTTCCCTCCTAAATAGAGTATTTGTGCATTAGTCTATAGTCAACTTATGATCTTGGGTCTTATGTTTTGGTCTTCTCTATTAATACCTTTGATCTTGGGGTAGGACTAATATGAAAAATTATAGTGTTCAGTAAAAGAAAAAAAGGTAGAGAAAGCAATCTTTGACAGTAGACAGCAGGAAATGCTGTCAATTCATGTCGACACCATGCCCTGACACATGAATCCATTCAGCAGTAACTTAGCATCTCTGCTGTGCTAGACACAGTCCCTGCCCTCAGGAAACCTCCAGTGTAGTTGGTAGAAAAAGACATTTTAAAAAGTAAAAATAACACATAACTAAAATTATAATGAGACTTAAGAAGAAAGGGTGAAGTTATTGTGAAAAGGATGAACTGTGGTCCAATTTAGCTAAGGGGGAAGCTTCTTGAAGAAGAGAAAGTTACACTGTATTTCCTAGGTAGGTAGGTGTTGGTTAGCGAAAATGAGAGCATTGAGGACTATGGAGGCCCTGAGGAAGCTGAGGACGGCTTGGAAGAGCTGAGAGAAAGACCATGTGGCTGAAGTGTGATGAATGAGCTCAATGTATAGTGAAGAGCAGAGTGTGTGACGCCAGGCTGTGTAGAGTAGTGTTCACCCTGGGTTTTATCCCAAGTGGAATGGTAAATATATTTAAGGTGTTAGACCAAGAAAAGACTTCATCTGATTTACATTTTTAAGAGATGAGTATGAGGAGATTGTATTATAGAAGATAAGGAATAAAAATATGCTAGTGTCTACTAGACTGGTTTAGATGAGCCAGGATGGAAAGAGGTGAATGGACTAATATTTAATTTTGGAGGTAGAATTTACAGGCCTTAGTAAAGAAACTAACATGTAAGTGGGAACAGGAGTCGTCAGGATGATCCAGCGTTTCTAGGTTTTAACAACAGCGCATCTGGTAGTTCTACTTTTAGAAGTGGAAACATTCACAAGAAGAGCATATCTGAGTGTGGGTGGGCAAGGGGTGGAAGACCAGAATGTGAAATGCTTATGAGACATCCAAGTGGAAAAGTCAAGTAGGTCTGCAGTTCAGAAGAGAGCTCTGAGCTGAGAACATAACTTTAGAAACTGTAAGCACATAAGAATTTAAGATCATGGGGATAAATGAGGTCACCTAGACAAAAAGAAAGGGAGTAGGGGAGGAAGTCAGGAGAAGGAAGTGGAGAAGAGAAATCAGGAATAAAAGCTAAATGGCTCCAAAATTTAAGGTTAGGTAGAGGAAGAGCAGTCAGCAAAGAAGCCTGAGAAGAACAGCTAGAAGGACAGGAAACAAAACAGAAGAGTTTGGCATGAGACACCTCAAGAAAGGTGGATGATCAATAGCTTTCAGTGCTGAATGCTATACATCTTCTGGTAAGATAAGAGACTGAAAAGAACCCAGTACATTTGGATCTGTGGATGTCACTGCTGACCCAATGAGTAGTTCTTGGTGGAGAGGTGGGGCAGGAGTTAAGGGAACAAGTCCCCAAGTAACTGAGAGGAAGTGGGATGGATTTTCGATAAGAGGAAGGTAGTGTTTTCAGTAATAGAAGGAAAGGGAGAGAAAGAGTAGAGATAAAGGTAGTTCTGTGGATCTGGTTACGGGAAGGTGACACTTTTCTGTTAGATGCCAGCCAGCCATGGTATTCACTAGGGAAATAAAAACAAATGAGATACAAAATCAGATTCAGGATGCCCACTCAGGAAGTCAGGAAGATAGAAAAACAAGTCCCATATTATCCAAATATTAACCATTCTGTGATGGAGATAATTACAGGATACTGAGGGAAAAGACTTGTAGAATGACATCACCAGTGAACTGTTATAAGTTATGCATATATAATGTGATACCTAGAAGAGGCACTAAAAAAGCTACACAAAGAGATACAATGAAAATAAAAAATACTATAGATAAGTAAAAATGGAGTTCCACAAAATATTCATGGAACATACAGGAAGCCAAAAAGGAAAACAACAACAACAACAACAACAAAAAAGAACAGAAAACAAAAAATAAAGTGGCATACTTAAGTGCTAATGTATTAATAATTACATTAAATGCAAATGTCCAAACACATCAATTAAATCACAGACATTGGCAAAGTGGATTAAATCATAATAACAATATGCTGTCTATAAGAAACTCATTTCAAATTATCATAATATAAGTAGGTTGAAAATAAAAAGAATGGAAATAGTTACATTATACAAACAATCAAAAGAATAATGCAGTGGCTACACTGATAAAGTAGACTTCAGGACAAGAAATTCACAGAGATAGAATGGACATTGCAATGATAAAAGGGTCAATCAGCCAAGAAGACAGAGCAACCCTAAATGTTATGCACCAAATAACAGAGCTGCAAAATATGTGAAGTATATACTGATAGAATGGAAAGGAGAAATAGACAAGTCCACAATTATAGTTGGAGATTTCAATACTCCTCTTTCAACAATTGTTAGAGCCACTGGATAGAAAGTCAGCAAGGATGTAGAATAACTCAACAGGATATAATTGATATTTATAGTGCACTCCACCCAACATCAGCACAATACAGATTCTTTCAAGTGCTTGTGAAACAGATACCAGGATAGACCATATCTGGGACCATAAAAAATACTCCGTAAATTCACAAGAATTTAAATCACAGAGAATATGTTCTTTGAACATAATGGAACCCAAACTAGAAACCAATAAAAGAGGACAGGAAATCTCTAGGCACTTGGAAATGAAACAATACACCTCTAAATAAGCCATGTACCAAAAAGGAAATCTCACTTAACTGAATGACAATGAAAATACAACATATCAAGATCTGTGGGATACAGCTTGGGCAGTGGTGGGAGTGGAATGTATGGTACTAAATGATTATATTATGAAAGAGGATAAGTCTCCAAGCAAAATCTAAGCTTATTCAGGAAACTAGAGAAAGAAGAGAAGAGTGAACCAAAGCAAGCAGGAGACAAACAATAAAGATAAAATGATGAAACAGAAAACAGAAAACCTGATAGAGAACATCAATGAAACAAAAAGTTTGAAAAGATCAATAAAATCAATAAATGTTCAGTGAGAATGACAAAGACACAAATAAAGATCAGTATCAAGAATGAGATGGGATATCACTATAACCCCAGACATCAAAAGGACAATAAAGTTCTACACACATAAATATGACAACTTAAATGTCATGATGGAGTAATTATTTAGAAAGCGCATACTACCATAACCTAACCAACAGGAAAAAATCTGAATAACTCATTAACTATAAAGAAAACAGAATTTGTAAGTTTTTAAAATCTCCAGGCCCACATGGTTTTACTATGGAATTCCGACAAACATTTAAAGGGGAAGTACCATTAATTTTATGCAATCTCTTCAAAAAAGGGAAGAGCAGGGAACACTTCTCAATTCGTTTTATAAGCCAGTATTGTCTTACATCAGGGGTGTCAAACTTATTTTCACTGGGGGCCACATCAGCCTCATGGTTACCTTCAAAGGGCCAAGTGTAATTTCAATTCCTTAACAGTTAAGGAGTAGTTACATTTATACAGTCCTAAAATTATTTTGGCCCTTTGGAAGGCAACTGCAAGGCTAATGTGGCCCCCAGTGAAAATGAGTTTGACACTCCTGCCTCATATCAAAACCAGACAAAGATGATACAAAAAAAGAAATCTTAAGAATGATATTTGTATCCTGAGTTCCGGCCAAGATGGAGGCATACGTAGAGACTCTGCTTCCTGCCATAACCAAAAGGAGGATAACAACCAATCTGAAATCAATAAACAACCCAAAACACCAGAAAATCAAACTCAATGGAACTCTGACAACAAAGGAATTAAAGAAAAAATCAACCAGAACAACCAGACAGGTAAGGCAGTTGGTGTGGCCAACTCAGAAAAACCCGGGGTGGGGGCGGTGCATCGAACCTTAGGGGTGGGACTGGCTGCCCAGCTTGGTGGGCTGCGAGGAGGGGGCTGACTTAAGGGGACTCAGAGGTGGCTGTGGGCTACAGCAAATGTGGGGGTAGGAAAAGCTCTCAGTCTCACACAAGAGTCCGTTGAAAAGTACACTAGAGACCAGCAGGCCACCGCACTGTTCCCTCTCTGGCCCCTCCTCCACAGGTGGCACTGCAGGGCAGCAAAGAGGGCTGCCCTGCCCTGGTGAATACCTAAGGCCCTGCCCCCTTACAACTTATCAACTGTGCCAAGACAAAGAAATATGCCCCAAATGAAAGAACAGAGTAAAACCTCAGAAAGAGAGCTAAGCGAGGAGGAGATCAGCAACCTATCTGACGGAGAATTTAAAGCCCTGGTAATCAAAATGCTCACAGAACTGATTGAGCTTGGTTAAAAAATGAAAAAAACAAATGAAGGAAAGCCAAACTGAAATAAAGCAGAATGTTCAGGGAACCAACAGTGATAGGAAGGAAACCAGGTCTCAAAACAATGATTTGGAACAACAGGAAAAAATAAACATCCATCAAAATGAAGAAACAAGAATTCAAAAAGGTGAGGACACTCTTACAAACCTCTGGGACAACCTGAAATGTTCCAATATTTGACTTATAGGGGTAGCAGAAAGGAGAAGAGGAAGACTAAGAATGAAAACTTATTTGAACAAATAATGACAGAAAACTTCCCTAATCTGGTGCAGGAAATAGACTTCCAGGAAGTCCAGGAAGCCCAGAGAGACCCAAAGAGGTTGGACCCAAGGAAGCACACACCAAGGCACATTATCATTAAGTTACCCAAGATTAAAGATAAGGAGAGAATCTGAAAAGCAGCAAGAGGAAAGGAGAGAGTTACCTATGAAGGAGTTCCCATAAGGCTATCAGCTGATTTCTCAAAGGAACCCTTGCAGGCAAGAAGGGGCTGGAAAGAAGTATTTGAAGTCATGAAAATCAAGGACCTACATTTAAGAATACTCTATCCAGCAAAGCTATCATTTAGAATGGAAGGGCAGATAAAATGCTTGCCAGATAAGGTCAGGTTAAAGGAGTTCATCATCACCAAGCCATTATTATATGAAATGTTAAAGGGACTTATTGAAGAAAAAGAAGATCAAAACTATGAACAGTAAAATGACAACAAACTCACAACTATCAACAAATGAACCTAAAAAATAAAGAAAAACAACAAAAACAAAAACTAAGCAAACAGCTAGAACAGGAATAGAATCAGAGAAATGGACATCATATGGAGGGATTTCAGTGGGGAGAGGGAAGGGAGGAATGGGGGAAAAGGTACAGGGAAGAAGCAGCATAATTAGTAGGCATAAAATAGATGGGGAGAGGTAAAAAATGGTACAGGAAACAGAGGATTCAAAGAACTTACATATACAACCCATGGACATGAACTAAGGGGGGAAGGGTCCTGGAGGGTTGTGGGGGCAGGGGGGAGAGGGGAGAGAAGGGGGAAAATTGGGAAAACTGTAATAGCATAATCAATAAAAATATTAATGAAAAAAATAAGAATGATATTTCTCATGAACAGAAAGAGACAAATGTGAGGATATAGATTGACTGGAATTCTCTTACATTGCCAGTGGGAGTGTCAACTGTACAACCGCTTTGGAAAATGGTTTGGGATAATCTACTCAAGTGGAACACGCTCACCAAAAAGTTTAATTGTAGTGTGTGGATTATCAATGTTCATGAAATTGTATTCTTAGTTTAGATGTGCTTTTCTCCATGTATGGTTTGCTCAATTATAAGTTAACTAAAAAAGAATGGAAGGCTATTAGATCTGGTGACATGAAGATGACAGGTAAGCACAAGTTCTGAGGGGATGGCAGGCTTTCGGGACCTCATGTTAATTCCAGTTTTACAAATGGTGATACTAGAGCAGAGAGCATTTCAGGAAGTGGACCAAAGTTGCAAAACTATTGAGTAGTAAAGGAAGGATTTGAACCCCAGGAGCAGGGCTGCTGAGCCTGTTCTAACCCACTAAACTACCTTTCTCTTTATCTTTGAGAGCACAAAGGCAATGAGGATAAAGAAAATGTTAGACCGGAGTCTTCACACACACTAGCATCTGAGGCTAGTTCAGGAAGGGCAAGCAGACACAGCAACTTGATGCTCTTGTAGGTGTCTCTTTATCACACTGGCTATAAAGGCTAGTGACCAATAGTCTCAGGACAACTAGGTACCATGTAAGGAAAGGTTAAGCATTTTACTTTACTATATTTATGTAGACAGGGAAATGTACAATATATTTTTGAAAGATTTTGAGTGAAGACACAAAGTCCGATTACATCTGAAAAATCATTTGTGTCATTTAAGTATCGCCCAAATGCCAGGGAAATGAGTACGTGCATGGTGTGTTACAAGTGTGCACAGGCTCCATCCCTTCTTTCAGGGCACTGTTGTATTTTGGTCTTAGAAAAAAAAATACCATATCATTAGACTTTTTTTAGAGGCATGGAAATCACAATTTTGTGATTAGGCCAGGGTATAATTATAGGCCAGAGCCCAATAACTTAATATAATTAGTGTCGCAGCAATCACTGAAACTACCACACAAAAACCACTCTGTGAAGCCTTAATTAAAAGAGAGGAGATTACTGTATAAAAATCATTCATTCTGTCAGCTGCTTTCATTGCAAAAGGTAGGAAGCTGCAAACAAATGAGGACCAAATGCAAGAATAAAGGATCTGACCTTATATTCACAATACGATGTTATCAATGGCTGTAGATGCGAAAGAAGTCACTAAAAGCAAGAGGAGTTAACAAAAAGTTCTTGCTGCCTTAGACGACATCTTCAATAACTGGTTTTTTGAAACTGAGTTTGCAGTAGAAATAATTCCTGGAAATAACAGGAAATTCTTTCCAAATTAAGAAAAGTCTTGCTGAATGAAATTGTTAATTCCTTTTCTGTAATATTTTAAAAAAAGATTTTATTTATTTTCTATTTTTAGAGAGAGGGGAAGGGAGGGAGAAAGAGAGGGAGAGAAACATCGATCAGTTGCCTCTCGGACACTTATGGATGGGGACTGAATCTGCAACCCCGGCATGTGCCCTGTCTGGAAGCCGAACCAGTGACCTTTCGTTTTGCGGGATGATGTACAACCAACTGAGCCACACCGGTCAGGGCTGTAAACCCCTTTTCTAATACAAAGTTTACATAATCCACACATTTAATATGACTTAATCCACAATACACCTATCTGAACTTCTTGGGAAAACACTCACAGAGATGAAATCATTTGTTTATAGTCACAGAGACAAGAACCAAAATTAGGAATGAAGCCCTTCTCCCGTTCTGGCACAGCTGCTATGTTACGCATAGCTGACCACCCTGGTGTGTGCACCTAAAACAAATTCATCAGTCTCCAGGCTTCCAAGGCCTGAGTGGTCTCCTTTGCTCAATTAACATTCTTCCACTTGGGGTTTTCTCCACTTGTCCATCCAGTTTCAGGGTTCACTGAGTTCTGTCTCAGGCCCTGTTTCTTCTTTGGTTGCCTCCCGACCTCTCACAAGGCGAGCGGACCCCTCTGTGATCCCACAGAACATTCTGCTCAGGTGCTCTTCCTGGAAGTTTCCTTTGACTTTCCTTTTACCTCTGCACTCTCTGTGCATTATTTGCATTCACATGTCTAGACAGGCGCATCACCTGCACAGCATTCTGTAATACCTTATAAAAAATTGACTCTCTCAAGAGAAACTGAATAGCACAAGTGGCTTGTAGCACATGCAAAAATGACTTAGAAAAAAACTCTGAATCGTTTTTAGACCTATCACATTTATCCAAACCTGACAAAATATAATACAGGTAACAAGAAAAAGGAAACAGAAGTGTAGGAAAATCTGTCTTCAGTGGTTTCAAACTTGCTTAAAACTACAAGTGTTGCCTGAAGTATAGAGGTGAAAGTGATGAATGTTAAGTGGATATTTTTTCACTCTAACTGACTGATCACAAGAGCATTTACAAACCCCTGACTGATGTCTTGAGCTGATAAATCAACACCAAAGGAGAACATCTCAAGCACATTTATCATTAAGGCAAACAGGCTACTCTGAGCATGATTATTTTTTATTCATCATTTTAGCTCACCTCCATGCTTGCATCTTTTCAATGTTAATAATATCTGTAAAAGACTTCTCAATATTTAATGCTTACAGCTTGCCTGTTGCACACTGATGATAAGATTGCATGTTGGATCTCTAGAAGGCTGGTTAGCTCTCCAAAAAAGAGTTTCTATTTCACTGAAACCTGACCCCAGTCAGCTTCCTTATAAATAGCTGTTGTTGGTTTCAGTGCCATAAAAAGCGCAGAATTGCAATTTTAAGGGAAATTAGGGCCAAGATATTTTAACAGACTCGCCCAATGGCATTGCATCTTGTAATTAGCAGAGGACACGCAGCATCGTAGAACATGGTTAAGTCAACATTTGTATGACTCAGGGGGTACCCAGGCCGGTCTCTCAGGCAGCATCATCATGCCATGTTCAAACAGCACAATGGAAAAGATAATCTTACCTGTTCATTCTCCTCTTCATCACTACTTAGCTTAAGGTCATCTTCTAGCATTCTGGAAGAAGGAACAAAGTACAGATACTTAGCAAATTCAAAATAATTTACCAACAAAGTATCTGAATTAGAACAATGTTTCAGTAATAAGTTTATTTGACTTACTAATTTAAAAAGTGTTCATTTTAAGCCCTTTTTCTGTGATGCCCTTAGAAGTAACAAACTGCCACATCATGAAAATTCACCCTCATAATAGTCATAGGATAAGATGGGCTGCTTTTCCTTGTGAAGTTTAATCCCGCAATTACTTGTTCAGTGTTTTCCATGTGGCAGGTGCTATGCTACGTCTTCATTTCCATTCTTGGCAAACAAAATCAAAGGGCAAGTAGACCTCTGCCAAGAGCTGTAAGTGTGAGCTACAGCTGCTTAGGTCGCCACCAGTCAGAGCTCTGGAGAGGACACCTTCCCAAAGACCCTGCTGGGTAAGGAAAACCAAACAGGAGAGCACCTTTCAGAAAGACTCTGAGGGCAACTCCCCAGTGCCCTCTGCATCCCTCAAATGTGTATGACAGAGCTACCTTTGGGTCCATAAAAAAAGAAAACAACAAAAAAAAAACCAAAATACTTTAAAACACTATGATTTTTTATGCTCATATGAGGACATTTCTTCATTGCTTTTAGACACAGAGAGGGGAAAGGAGAAAGGCAGACATCTATGTGAGAGAGAAGCACTGATTGGTTGCCTCCCATATGTGCCTGGCCTGGGGGTCAGACGCACCCTTGCCAGAACCTGGCAAGGGATCGACCCTGCAACCTAGGTATGTGCCCTGACTGAGGATCAAACCCACAACCTGTCAGTTACAGGATGATGCTCCAACCAACTGAGCCACACAGAACAGGGCCCTGTGATTTCTGATGATGGTAAATGATTTCATTACCAGCATTGCTGAATCGTTTCTTTATGGAATAGTAGTTTTCAGATTAAGTCATTTGAAAGAAATCTTACTTAGGAACACTCTATAACAGAAATAACTTTAGACCTGTTCTGTTGGTGGTGGGGAAAGACTTTTCGGAGGAACCCTGGGGCACCAGGGATCGATCAGTTGGTAGGCCCTTGAGCCAATGTGCTCAAAAGGCCCCACTCCCCTCCTTGAAGTCACCTTCCAAAGACTGTCCCCTAAACTGTGCTTGATTCCTTTAAAAGCCAATTATAACCCTATCATCAGCATATTTCTCTATTTTAATTAGTCATCTCAGTGGCTTTTGGGGTGAACTTTGGACAAAAACTTGCCAGATGGGACATGGGTGGAGTTCTGCCCAACCCAGGATTTTTGTGCTTGGGGAAGTCACTTAACTTCCTGGACATGGCCCTATTTGTAAAATGAAGGTGATTCTGGGCAATCTCTAAGGTCCAATCCTGCTTTAGATCCCGTAAGTCTAGGAAATAAATTTGCCATTATTTTATATAGTAGGAGAACTCCTGTACTGAGGAGCTACTAAGCAACTTTGACATACCACTGAAGTCATAACCATTAGGACACCATGTCTGTTTCCTCATAGGTTATGGCTATTCCACCAGCAGCAAGAAGTCTCACTCACTGATTATTTAAACCTCAAGCAAACAAACACGACATCAACAAAGATTGTAGAGCTGTGTTCCCAACTGCTACAGCCATCTGGCATGTCATTCATTTTCCTTGACTCTAGGAACTCGTACATCAGGCTTCAAAGACAAGAGACACAGTGGTGATTTACTAGGGCATTGTTTGGGAAGAGCCTAGGAGGGGGACTGTGTTTTCTTTGTCCTTGAGACCCTGGGGACTAGCACAATGAAGACACATAGCATCATACCAGTTTGCGGGTTGGTCTGGGCACCTTCCCCAAGACTATGTTCACGTGCCTTTCTGATGAAAAATGCCAGAGGAGTAGGGCTGTTTCTCATCTCCACCCCTTACTCTCTCTTTTGGGGTATACTGCCAACTGCAGTTTGGTTGAATCTCACAGGCTGCCCTTTGGGCACTGGGTGTTCTACGTGTGGGTGGTCCGGTCAGGGGATAGAAAAAGGGAGGGAGGAACACACACAATTGTCATTAACAACCCCTTTGTTACATGGATGTCATGTCAGGGGTGACTGAGAAGTTTCATCTTTATTTGGGCAATCATGTGCGCAGATCTGACGGCCACTGTCAACCAGAGCAGGAAACCCCCAAACACCCCAAAGCAAGGGAACTTAGCTTGGCGGCAAACCAGCCGGGCGACTCGGTCACCACATGAAGCAAGCATTGCTGAAAGTAACCACAACAGTAAACACAGTGTCTCAGGGCCTCTTCTATGATAGAGAGTTCAGTTCAGTTTTGTTTATTTAAAACATGTGCTAAACGTCTAGACACACGAATGCATTTCTGGTCAAATCTCACTCTGCCTCACACATCCCCTGATCTCAGGCAAGTCCCACCTCTAGACTGCAGCTCTGTTGTGTCTGTAGTGAGACTCATCCCCCTGGTCATCATTTCCAGAAGAAAAGCAGCCGAGACCCACCTTGCTTTGTGGTAGTAATTGCTCTACCACTGAATCTATCTCTCATATATAAAAAAAGGAGTCTATTGTGTTTCTGGCTAATATTTAAAAACTGATGATCAAATGTAAAAATAGTCCATATTCATTAGATACTTCAAGAGAAGTTAGAATCCAATTAAACTCAGAATGTCTTGGAGTCTGAGGAAATGGCAATGGAAACATTAAGTCAAACAGACAACGCACAGCAATGCTGCTGTTCCCATCACCTGTGACCCAGACCAGGAACAGACAGTCACTGCCACCCAGAGCCCCCGATCCATCACAGACACAATGCTGAGATAACCGAGGCTCAGGCCATCCTGGAGTATGACCCTTCTGCTTTGCTCTGATGGCCACGGCACAGAGTCCCCATGACTCAACTTCCAAAGCACAGCACTTGTTCCCATTCACTACGCGCTTCAAGTCTGGTTTAACATTCATAAAGTGCTCACTTTCACTGCGTCTTGGCCTTTCGTCAAAGATCAAATGTAGCATAAACTGTCCACTTTTAATGCTGGAAATATTCAAGTGGCCTCTGAGAGAGCCTAAGGAGGAGCGAGAGAGTATTTGAGGTTATAGCTGAACCACAAAACATGGTCAGAGAAGGAAAGAGAACAACTGTGACAGCCACAGCACCCTAAGAACTGTCGGTGCCCAGTGTGTGGCCAGGAGGAGCGGCCTGGCTGCCTCCACTGAACACGTCAGTGTCACCGAGGTAGCTCTGCCCCCAACTCCAATCCCAGCCATGTAACAACATTCAAAAGGAAACAGCCTAGCACAGGTGTATTAAATAAGAACAAGCAACAAACAAAAATTTTAAACCAAGAGTAAAAGAGTATGCCAACTAAGTGCTGGTTAAGCCAACACTTAGCCATGGGATATGGGTGGGAGATCTCTGACTACATTTTGAAAAAAAGAAGGAAGGCAAAGACTGATGCTTGGAAGGGCCGAGGAGAGTTTGGGATAGGTCACCGGCACATAAGCACAGGGCACCATCCTGGCATGCCCGAGGACCCTGCCACACCCCTACACCCATACGTCAGAGTACCACAGGCCTTCAACTGATGATGCCACCCACCCAGAGCCCCTCCCCTTCACATCCTTCAGAGCCCTCTGAGGTGTCTGAGCTCCTACCAAATAGTCGAAGCTCTCAAGGTTGAATGACTGTTCTGGCCAGGCCTGCTGAGCACTTTCTAGTCATCACCTCATCCTATCCCTACAGCAACCCCTCTGAGGTGAGCACTGCTAGGCAGCAGGCGTGGTGGTCAGAGCATGGGCTCTGGAGTCAGACTGCCCAGGCTGAGTCTGACACTCAACTAGCCAAGTGACTGGATGCCTGCCTTCAAGGTTTTCCAGAGAAGTCACTCACAATCCTTGGGAGGTGCTTAGCACAGAAACTGGCACGGATTAAGCATGCAATAGATGTTCATTTTTATCAATATTCCTTTTACCTTTGAGGGTAATGCCTTGGAACATTTAAGAAATTTGCATGAGTAACAATTTAGGAGACAAATATGTTACTGTAATAAAGTCTTCAAACTAAGCTACTTTTGAAAAGAAAAGATGATGTTCTCTAGAGGCTGTGGAGGGGGATGTGCATTTTAGGTTATAACTGCCGCTGCTGTTGATTGATCTGATGTGACTACGTCCACAGAGGGCAGGAAACATGTCCCTCAGCTGTGGTCAGCCTCATGGCCGGTCCCTCAGCAGGACCCACTGCCTGATGACAACAGGGACATTGAAATAAAATAGATAATAGGATCAAACTAAGGCCAGACAGCAGAGGTGCAGTCAGCAGTGCAGAGAAACCTGGATTTGCACCCTGAATGCCCCAGGAGCTGTTGAACTGCTGCCAGGAGCACGTCACGTCAGTGCCTGACTGTGACTTCCCAGTGAGGTCTGCCAGGTCACTGAGACCTGAAACACATAAGGTATTCAAGCAGGATTTTTCTTTAACATGTAGTTAGGTGGTTGAGATTCTATCCATTTCTCATCGGAGAACTCTGTCAGACAACAGTTTCTTAGAATTATTGTCCCAGGCCCATTATAACATGTCCCCAAACAGCTGGTGCAAAGGATCATAATGTTTTGAGCCATGGGCTGAATAGTCTTAGCTTCCATGCAGAGAGAGAGGGCCTTGCATGAACTGCGTAGAAGGGTGTAGAAGGGTGTGATAGGAGTCAGCTCAGACTCTAAAGGAGGAATAGAGTACAAACATTTCCCTTAGCAGTTGGCCAAGTGCCATCTCAGGTGGACCTCTCTCTGAAAGTGGAAGATGAATGGAAACTCTGCCTCATCACCAATGGGAATATTGGCATCCAAACTCCCAACCATTTACTAATTCACTCATGTGTTCACTAGGTGGTGGGCAACTATCCATGGAGAGTGCCTGTCTCCCAGGGCTGATTCCCCTTAAGCTGGTGCTTCCATTTGCAGGCCCCAAAATTTCTCAGGAAGCAGAAATAGTAGCCTACCCCTAACAGATGGCCAACTGCGTCTCATGCTCATCTATGTCTTAAACAGGTATTGCAAATGGGCACTTTACCTGCAAACATAATGGCAGTCATTTTTTCACAGAACAGTAATAGGATTTTAAGTAATAGAATTTCCCTGGAATTACTTGTCATTTGGAGTCCTTAACAGAAAACTTTAGTATTTTAAAATTCATTTCATTTAGGTATACCTTAATGGCTTTTTAAAAAAATATGAGTTTTAATTGGGCTATCTGATTTTCAGATTTGTTTCCATAGCTGGTGGTACTGCTATCGCCCTCTATTTGAGATTTAAAGCCAAAGAGAAATGTTTATGACTCCCCTTTGAACATACTCATATATGCAGATATTTATTCTAGCAATTAGCAGTGCATGACAGCCTACGTGCTATGCAAGTACCCCCTCTGAAGGTATTCCCCAAGCCATCATCTCTACTGCTTGGAACACAGGAGGGAAAGTTATATAACTCATTTCATTCTTTCTAAAGTCTACTGATCTATCCGGATCAGTGCTACTACCTCCCTGGGTTTATTTTTCGTAAGTGCGTGACCACCTTCCCCTCTGCATTTATTGGGAAGAATTTAGCTCATGCCACTCCAGTTAACTGGGACCAGGGAGTCTATGATAGGGTCGCACTGGGGGATTGGTGATGTAGTATGTCCCAGACACACGAAGTACCTCAGTCTGGAAGCAAATGCAGAAATGAGGAACAGGAAAAAGGGGGGAAACAGGTGACCTAAGAGTTCTCTACTCTGATGTTTTCCTACCCAGGGTGTCATAGCTACATCTTTTGAAGCAATGGTGATTCATAGGGAGATGGCATTTGCTCACACATACCTCCTTCCTGGACGTCTCTCTTCAGGGTCTGGTTGTCAATAAACCACAAAAGGTCTGATTCTGCCATGTTCATCCTGGCACAAAGGTGCACTGCATCTCTTCTGCTTATGACCTTATTTTTTCTTAAGGACAATAGGTTCCAATGGTCTTTTCTCCCACTTGTAAGCTAAGTCTACCTGCCACCTTCTACACAGGCATGTCTTCCTTGGGGGATAGAATCTCATTTCTACCACTTAAGATCCTCGAAAAAAGCAACCTCATTTAGGAAACCTGCCAAACCCTGGTGAGATATGGGATGAATGTATGTCTTTTGAAATCTCAACTGAGCAATGGCCTTTCCTGACAGGACCCATATCTAGCATATTAATACAGGATAAAGAGAAATCAGAGGAAATCAAAACTCAATGGTAATAAAAGGACGCAGTCAGTGGGATTAGACTGTGGGGTGGTAGAATGAGATCTGAAATGGCAGCCACAAGCATTTTAGTCTGAGTTCTGTCCATAACTAGCTCTGTGGACTTGGGAAGATCATTTAATCTCTCTGGACATCATTTCTTCCTCTCTAACACGAAGCCTTTCATTGCTGTGAATTCCCTGGGTCTGTGCCTTTACCAATGGGTGGAAAATCTGGGAAGACTGCTGGAGAATTAGGAGGGAGCTGGAAGGAGAAATTAGCACACAGCTGCAGGTGGCCCACAGGAGGGGTCCATTCATGAGTCACGGCCCAGAAAAACAGAACAAAACAGGAGGCAGCCTTGCAAATGCTGCGCCTTGTGGTAAGGGAGGTCTGTACACTGGGGGCCCTGATTTGTCAGGTCCCTGCTTCACTTGGATGTAGCACAGACACATCTCACTAAAGTTATGTGAAATATCCTAGGTGTTTTTTCTCTCTGGCTGTGTATTTTGAAACTCTGCAGGTTGCTCCTCTCACTTGAGGTTGTACTGCAGCTGGGGTGCCAAGCAGCCCAGAGGGAGTGCTTTGTCTGAGAGAAATGGAACACTGGGCCCACTTTCCTTGAACATCCATGACTCTTTCCACTCAAAAAGATGTAAATGCCACAGGCAGTTTGTGTGACTGTAAAAATATGAAAACACTCCATCTTTTCCATTTGGGGCAATGTAGACCACGGTTATAAAGTAGCATTCTCTGAGCATATTATAATTGAAAATTGCTTCTTCCTGAAAGAATTACAGGAAAAGAGGGCTGTAGTGACCCTACAATTTCTATCAAAAAAAAAAAAAAAAAAAAAAAAAACAGGGCTTTAGAAAGAGTACTTTGATAGGGAACACTTCCTCCTCAAAGATGGTTTTAAAATTCCTGACCTTGTTCCTTACAAGGACTTCCAGAAAATTAGTTTCTGAACTCTATGTTCTCAGTATTAGAGAATTAGGTTCCCAAGCCTTCATGAATTCAAGTATAGTATGTGAAGGAGCAGGACCGTTTTCAGAGAAGACATTAGAGGAGAGGTCAGAGGACCCTGACAGGGAACAAAAAGTTTTCTCAGCTGCACAGATTCAACAATGGGCATTTCTTTGCTTATACCTCTTTGCAGAAGAATATGTCCCTAACCAGGAAGGACATGAGATTTGTATGTATTTGGTTCAAGTGTGTGATGTCAAACATTAGCTGCTTGTTGGTAAATTAGCAAGCAGGTTGCCTGTCGTGTTTGCTGATTAATGGCCTGCTCACTTAACTGGTAACTTTTGAGAGCAAGACTGCATTGACTCTAGAAGGGCCAAAGGTACAGCAGGTTCAGATTTGTTCTTTGGTTCACAATACTGGTTTTTGAATTTTTTTTGGTAGCTATTATTATTGCCAAGTTAATTGCTAAGACAACTCCTAATTAAGAGATTTATTTGAACAGATAAACTAATAGGATTAGGAAAGAAAACCAAGCATAATCTCCTAATCAGCAAATGCATGCACTTTAAACTACACCAACCTCACATGTTGCTTGAGTAATGCATACCATAACAGTCTAAACTTGACCGCATGTTGGAGTCACTTGTGGTCTTTAAAAGGTATCGATGTCTGGTTCCCACCCCACCCCACAGTCAGATGTATTAGGTTTGGGGTGTGATCTGGACATCCAGATTGTTAAAAGCTCTCTAGAGGATTGTGATTCACAGCAAAGTTTGGGAACCACTACAAGAACACAGAACTGGATAGAGTCTGAACAGCTGAAGACCTTGAATAGCTCTTGGATAAAGCTCCAACTCTGAGTTTCAGTTTGTCCATTGATAAAATGGAGTGATAGCTGAATCTCAAATAAAACAATAAAGGTGAAAGCACAATGTAAAGTATCAAGCCTCATAGGGGTTTCACATTACCTGGAGGGATCAAATACTAATTCATGAGTTAAAACCCCAGAGATTCTGATTTAACTGGTCTTGGATTAGGCACAGGCATCAGTATTTTTGACCTGAAGCCAAAATAACTCTATCATTTAGCAAGGGTTGGGAACCACTGTCTTAATTTCAATTAACTATCACCTTCTCCTTAGAGCCATCTCCAGTCCACAGCACAGACTTCTTCGGATCTATCTAACTTTGCACGGATTGTACTAGGCCTGTCTATCAGCTTGTCTGGCTCCACCTTTCTCCCCTAGGTGCCTTTTGAATACTCCCAGGGGAGAGGTAAAATGCCAGGCATAGAATAACCATACCACAAGTGTTTACTGAGCAAATAAATCCATCTCCATATGGATGTGCTCCCACCTTGATTTGTCCCAAACCAGAACCCATTACCTCCCTATCCAAAATCCAGCATTCACTGCTGAATTCTGCACCAAGGTCTGTGGCACTGCCACTTACCTGGTCATCTGTACATGGCTTTTGACATCCTCTCTGTCCTTATAGACAATAAAACTCTTAGGCATGTCTGCCCTATTTCTTGAGCTTTCTTCTGAACCCACTTCTTTCTCCATCCCTTCTTCACACTTCTGGTTCTCAGTATATCAGCTTACTTCCTCCCTGCAGTCCTTCTGGGTTCTGTTTCCCACGTTGCCACTGTCCACTTACAATCTAAATTCAGTCTCTGTTGCTTCCTAAGGCTCATACGTCTCTCGTGATGGCCGGGGCTCAGCTCACTGCAGTTGCTACTCTGTTGCAGCCCTTGAACTCAATACTGGAATAATACAAACTACATATAGTTCCACTTCTCTGCATGTTGGCTTGGCTTCTTCTCCTTCCCGAAATGCCCCTCTGTCTGTTCCCTGTTCTCAGCTATTACTTACCCTTCAAATGCGACCCCAAAGGACACATCTTCTTGATGTTCAGTGACCTTAATTCCCCTCTTCTGTACATGTCTGCACTTGCTACCCTGTGTTACAACTGCTGTCTTTGAGTCTGTCTTATCTACCTGACTTGAGGCATTCTGAGAGAAGTTTCTGGTCTCATTCCTCTCTGTGTCCCAAGGTCTGGGGATGACAGTATTTGTTTAATTGGGAAAAAAACAAAACAAAAAACAAAAAACCACCCTCCTGCATAATAGGAGCCAAGACCCATAATGGTAACCAGAAAAACCTGATCCATGACTCCACAGGGAATGGAATAGATTTAAAATATACTTTTAATGAACTGAGAAATATGACCTCAAACAAGTTATATAAAAACATTTAAAATCGCTTACATTTGTAATAACACGTTTGAAAACTCTCTGTCTACTAATTTCAAAAACAAAAGGCAGTCAGCCACATTTTTCTACTGCAGAGTCAGACAACGACTAAAGGATGAAGCTGGGAACTGTGGAGAACCTGGGGCCACCATGGGCTGAGTGGCTACTGATGAAATATTAAGTGGCGGCACTGATCAACACAACTGCTATTAGAATTCCTATAGGAAGGCTGGATATTGCATGTATAATACTTTATATCCAGCTCTTTCCCAGCAAAAATCTGGCTTTTAGAAAATATATTTTGGCTAATGGTATCTTAATATTTTTTAACAAGAAAATTTAACTTGTGTTTTGAAGAGTTTCTACACAGGCATAGTAAATGAAGCTTTTATTTTATATACCTTCTCAATTTTCTTGGTGGAGAAGGTGGGAAGAGGGAGGGCCAGGAGGAGCGACAAGGGTTAGAACAAAGCCACCAGCGTGCTGTACAAGGTGTCAGGAGAACTGGGTGTGCGTCCCTCGGAATGTCCTGGGTGGCACGGGAGGCAGTGACAAGGGTATGTGGGAAATGCGTGTTGAAAGGACTCTTGCTCACTTTGCTGTGATGCTGTTTGGAGCCTAGAAAACCAGTTTCTTAGGAAAACTGAGGCCCAGCAGGTACTCTCTAGCCCTGTCAGAGGCTTCCTTCCTGCCCTTTTTTCTTCTCCATCAAATGAACCTTAACTAGAATTTCCTCATCTCCCAACCTGCCATGCACTCCTTGCTCCAGAAAAATCTCAGGTTGCCAGGTTACCAAGGCTGGTTTCCACACTGTGCCCAGCTAGTGTGCACACCTTCTAGGCTGAGTCAGATGTTAAGGGGGAAATTTAGAACCTCATTTGTCACTGAGAGCTCTGTATGAGATCTTTCAATATACCTGTGCCCAAATTATTTTCATGAAAATTACAAATCCCATACACAGCTCTCCCCAAAATGTGTGCACCTGCTGAGCTTGTGAGGCCTGAAGTTTGGGACAGCATTATTTTGGAGCATCCAGTGTTGCTGATGCTCTTATGCTCTTGTCCCCAAAGAAATCCTTCACTCAAAGCCACTGAAAGGACTCAGACCATGAATATGCTTGGGCAGCAGGAAAACCCTCTTAATAGGGATTTCAGAGGCAATGAGGCTTTGGTGACAGTTGAGATGAGGTTTATAAACTTTTGTTGTCATTGGCACACCTCAACCCTTTCTTCAAAGGGAAACCTGCTCAGGAAGGCAGGGGCCTCAAACAAGCCTTCCAGCCCCTGACCCCTCCCACCAGGAAGTAGCACAGTGACAATGTGAGTGGTCACCTTGCTGTCAGGGAGAGGGCACCAGAGAGCTGGACAAGCCAGATTCTAGGAAATAAGTGCTCTTTCTAGGAAATAAGTCCCAGATATTGCTAGATGTACCCAAATCTAAATTTCATATTGAATTATTTTACACACCACCAGGATTTCTTACCCAGTATTGTCATTTATAGTAATTATACGTTTTTTTCTATTAAAGGAACACACTTATGCTGTGGAATCACAGCGAATCAAGGAATTTTCTTAGGAATCAAGGCGATTCCAACCACAGAAAACTAAAGAGGTGGTGGGTGTACCAGAGACCGCACTGACTCCTGGAGCCCCAAAACTGTGGGTCTTAGGTCCCCTAGTGGTTCCTGGGGAACAGAAGTGGCTGCTGTCTACTCCCAGTGATGATTCTTCTTGTCCTGTGATAACACGCACTTCTTTCTATCTTTCCCTATTACTGAAAAATAAAGTCATTAATTTTTTTAAAAGAATAAGCATGCTAACCAGGGATTTTGGTACCTTATTTATACTCTAACTTGGTAAATAAGAAAAGCTCCTCTTTCATTCTCACTGCATCCTTATTTCCAATGGTAGGGCATTTTATATAAAATCTAGCCTTTTACACATATTTCTCATTCCTCAATGCTTTTCAGAACTCTAGCCAAGAAACTAGAGATGGGTGTTTCAGACTTTCAAAGGATTTTATCGGCACAAGGTCAAATTCTGACAGAAGGAAGACCCATTTGGCTGCGCTTATCCCCCCAAGCATGCAGCAGGTACAAAGATGGGGCACAGTTAATACGCGCCATGAGCAGCTGGTCACACTGGTAGCCCAGAGGAAGGTGAATGCTCTGGTTACGAGTGATGTCGCATCTTTACTTCCCAGCCCTCTTTAATTGCTTGGGGAACAGTGACTATCAAGTTCCTTCTCTATAAAGGAGGAAATGAAATACCCTCTTGGAACTGTTGTATTTGAAAAACAGTATGTGTACAAAGGCTTCTGTACTCCCAGGAATAAAACATCAAAAGTTATCATTTGTTTATACGACATCCTGCATTGTATAACCATTCAATGTATTTAAAGCCTTGAACCTCCCTTTCACATAGCCTCAATGGGCAGCTCTTTGAACTGATCCAGCACCCTGGCTCATTTTTGTTGCCGATACTCATAAACTATTTGCTGCCTCCTCTGCTCCATCCTGCCGTTTCACATGGCTGGGCCAACCTTTCCTTCACAAGTTTGGGTTATCATTTAAATTTTACTCTAACTATTAAGATTTATCCTGGAAAGTAGCTGAAGGCTTTGGACACTTTGGCAACTAGAAAGAAAAGTTACATTTCTTGGCCCAGGAGCGGGTACTCATCTGTACCTCCTCAACAACCTTCAAATGTCCAACACATCTACTTAAAATAAAGCTTTTAACCCCTCAAGTTAGAGTGTGGTGCAGGAAGTCATTGACAATGTGTACTGGAAAAAGTCGGACTTCTAACTTTGTCACTTACTAGCTCTATGGCCCTGAGTAAATTAGTCCTTTTAGGCCTCCACTTCTGAATGGAAATTGATAATGAATAATACACATCCCTTCAAATTTAAAGATTATTGGGGAATTGAATAAACTAATGTAGACAAAAGAATTCTGCAAATTTTAAAGCACAGAATAAATACGAGAAATTAGGATGGTATAAGCTCAGAGACTTGTATCCAGTAGGACTGCACTAGATGGGAATTGAATGGAGGGGCTAACAAATAACCACTAATTCCTGTCACCTTGACATGTAGCCCAGAGGTGATTTTGACACAGGGATGAAAACAATGAACTTCATCTGGCTATGTTTCTAAGGTATCAGTTCAAATGACAAAACACAGGGAACACATTTTATTCTTGCAGGCGGTATCCTTTTGGTGTCCCCTGGGCCCACTGAAAAGGCAGGCAACAGGCCAATCCTCATTAACTACCCGGAGAAGGCAGATGAGCAGGTGAGGGAGCAGGAAGCTACATCCCCTCTCCTTCCTTCTCCTGCCCCTTCCCCAACATCCTGCCACCAGCCCTGCTTGTCTCCTCAGCACTCTTGGGGGACTCTGCTCTCTTGTTTCTCATTCTGCTGGTACCTGTAGCCCATTTCATTTACTTTTGCCCTTAATCCTTCTATTGTTCACTGTGGTTCCTGGCACTTCATCTCCCCTTCTTGATGTCAGAGATCATATTCAAGTGTCTTTTAAGTCCCACCAGTCCCTGTCTGAGGGCTGAGCCCATAGAAGGTGATAAACACCTGCTGATAAGGAGGCTTGACATCTGTTAAGGAGTGGAAACTGGTCCTGAGGATGTGGGATCCTTCAAAGGACCTAAAGGAGGACAATGACCTGATTAAACCTATCTTTCAGAAAGATGATCTTTAAGGCTGCCTAGATAGAGGACTGGGTAAGGGAAGCCAGATTTTAAGGAAAGGAAACTGCTTCCAGTCCACAAACCTTCCCTGAAACCTGCCAGTCTGGATGTGTTTCAGGATTCTGAAGTTCTTTTGTAACTTAGAAAGGCAAACTGATGTCTACACACCACACATTGCACAACACCCCGGACAGGGTTTTGGGTGGTCTAACGAGTAGGTAGTCACAGGAAGTGAGGTCAAAGCCATAAATAGCTTTCAGTCAGGTCTACCAAATGAGTTTTTAAGTTGGAAGCTTTTTAGATTTCTGAAATGAGGGAGGGAGACTGGGGGTCAATATTGTAAAGAAAAGCCTTCTAAGGAGAATGGGTCTTATTAATGACTACTGTGTGTTCTGCTGAACACCTGGAGGAAGTCAGCGGAGGTCAGGTTGAGGAGCTGCTCAGCCCATCAGGAGGAGAGGTTTGGGAGTGTGAGGCCATCCTGGAAGGAGGGTGGGGCTGAGGAGGCAAGCTGGGCAGAGGTGAGGAGAGGGGAGCTGGCAGCTGGCCACAGGCTGGTGCTAGCTATGCTCAAGCTGCAAACAAACAAACAAACAAGCCAGGGAGATACCCCTAAGTGGGGCAGCTGGACTTTGAAGATCAGTTTGAAATAGTCTGCATTGCTTTTTATTAGTACTTCTCTTGCCCATGCTAATGCTGATCAATTGTCTAAAACAGTGTTGTTTAATAAAAATACAATATGAACCACCTATGTAATTAAAAATTTTCTAGTAGCTATGTTTTAAAAGTTTTAAACATGGTGAAATTCACTTTGATAATATAGCTATTTAACCTAATATACTCCAAATATTATTATTTCAACATATGATTAATAATAACTAGTGATACTCTCTTTTTGGGTATCAAGTTTTTAAAATCCAGTGTGCCTTTCACATGTACAGCCCATCCCAGTTCAGACTCACCTGTGCCTGGTGGCTCTGGACTGGACGGCATAGCTCTGAATTCCAGATCCAGGCCAGGCCAGCCTTTCCCACCTCAGAGCTCCCGCCAACCCTCAGCTCTTCACTGGGTGGCTCTCCAAGGTGGGTCTCTAGTGTCCTCAGTACTTTCAGCTGTGTGAAACTTGACTCAATTCAATTAGCTTCCCAACCACCAGAGCATCTGGTACCAGGTACCTATGTCTTTGAGCAGAAACATATTCTTTTTAGTCAAATTTCTTGAGGTATGCTAGAAGTATGCCCTTAAACTGCAACGAGAAAACCTGGGAAATGTATTTTCTTATAAAAACTATGACTTCACCTGCATGCTCATAGCTGCACAGGATGGGGGAGGCATGGCTGTTGTCTCTGCCTCACTTTTGTTCATTATAAATGAACATGTCTAGTTCCACAACAGAGCACTGCACTTCCTTTTTTCACTGGTAAGGAATGGGATTTCATTTGTAATGTGTAATACTTGGAATTTGTGGGCCCTTATAAGCACTTTAATGCCATAAAATAAGGGAGCTGATAAAGAAGCCGAAATAAAGTATCTCTAAAAATAAAGATCAATCACAGAGTTGTTATCTTTAGCCAAAGACCTCTCCAGAATCTGTGAAAAGATTACTTGCGTGGGGGAAGCACCCAAACCACTCCAACAGGGCACTTACTAAACATCAGTCATTAGCTCCCATGAAGGGCACTTCACAAGCTGAGGCCCTCACACACACACAGCTGTCCAACCAATTCAAACAAAATTGATCTTTCTTTTTTTGGGGGAGGTGAGGGATTGCAGATAAATTCTCAAATGAATTGCCTGAGACATCAATTTGACATACTATCACATAAAATCTTGGCTGCCTGGTAGAATGGTAAAAAGTTTCATCAACATAGCTTCATTCTCTTCCATCTCATACCAACATCCCAGCACAACACAGCATCAAAGCCCAGGGGGCTTATACACAGGAATAGCATTTTAGCTGAATAGTATGCAATTTCAAGCAGGATTATCCTATGCTTCTATCATTTAAATGCAAAAGGTCTAATCCAGGGTGTGCATTAGCAACCCAGACATGGAAAAGATGCATCTGCATCTATTCAGTCTGCCACAAAAGGAAGAGAATCAATTTATGCTTATTATTATATTATATTGCTCTTTCCTCTTTCCACTTTAGACATCTGGTCTCTGGAAGCCAAGAACTTGACTAAGGAAAGCTCTGCCGATCATAGAGCAGGGTGTAATTTCTAGGTACTGGTGGAATTCTTGCTGGCTATGGAGAAGGAGCTGACCAGCCCTACTGTTCCCTTTGCTCTCCTCTTCTGCCATCTATTTCTCCTGAGAGGGTGAAGCACCTGCCAGCACCTTCAAGCTGTGAAAGACATCAGGACTCTTTATTTTTTTAAAATATATTTTATTGATTATGCTATTAGAGTTGTCCCATTTCCCCCCTTTATTCCCATCTGCCCTGCACCCCTCCTCCCACCCACATTCCTCACCCACCCCTTAGTTCATGTCCATGAGTTGTACATATAAGTTCTTTGGCTTCTCCATTTCCTATATTATCCTTTAAAAAAAAATAGTTCATTGATTATGCTATTACAGGTGTCTCATCCACCCACTTTATTCCTCTCTGCCTGTGCACCCTGCCTCGCCTTAGTTCATGTCCATGGGTCATACAGTAAGTTCTTTGGCTTCTACATATCCTGCACTATTTCTTAACCTCCCCCTGTCTATTTTTGTTCCTACCATTTTTGCTTCTTATTCCCTGTACTTTCCCCCCATTCTCCCTCCTTGCCCTCCCTGATGATAATCCTCCATGTCATCTCCATTTCTGTGATTCTGTTCCTGTTCTAGCTGTTTGTTTAGTTTGTTTTTATTTTTTATAGGTTCAATTGTTGATAACTGTGAGTTTGTGGTCATTTTACTGTTCATATTTTTTTATCTTTTTCTTAGATAAATCCCTTTAACATTTCATATAATAAGAGCTTGCTGATGATGAACTCCTTTAACTTGACCCTATCTGGGAAGCACTTTATCTGCCCTTCCATTCTAAATGATACCTTTGTTGGATAGAGCAATCTTGGATGTAGGTCCTTGCCTTTCACGACTTTGAATACTTCTTCCCAGTCCCTTCTTGCCTGTAAGGTTTCTTTTGAGAAATCAGCTGACAGTCTGATGGGAACTCCTTTGTAGGTAATTGTCTCCTTTTCTCTTGCTGCTTTTTGGATTCTCTCTTTATCTTTAATCTTGGGTAAAGTAATTATGATGTGCCTTGGTGTGTTCCTCCTTGGGTCCAACTTCTTTGGGATGCTGAGGTTCCTGGACTTCCTGGAAATTTATTTCCTTTGCCAGATTGGGGAGGTTCTCCTTTGTTATTTGTTCAAATAAGTTTTCAATTTCTTGCTCTTCCTCTTCTCCTTCTGGCACCCCTATGATTTGGATGTTGGAACATTTAAAGTCCCAGAGGTTCCTAATCCTCTCCTCATTTTTTTGAACTCTTGTTTCTTTATTTTGTTCTGGTTGAATGTTTATTTCTTCCTTCTGGTACAAACTGTTGATTTGAGTACTGGTTTCCTTCCCTTCACTGTTGGTTCCCTGTACTTTTTCCTTTATTTTACTATTCATAGCCTTCACTTTTTCCTCTATTTTGAGACCAAAGTCAACTATTTCTGTGAGCATCCTGATTACTAGTGTTTTGAACTGTGCATCTGATAGATTGATTATCTTTTCATCGTTTAGTTGAATTTTCTGTGGAGCTTTGATCTGTTCTTTCATTTGGACTTTTTTTTTTTTGGTCTAGGCATACCTGTTATGTTGTAAGGGGCAGAGCCTTAGGTATTCACCAGGGTGGGACAAACCACATCTCTGTATTGTGGTGCTGTGTGTGGCGGAGGGGTCCAAGAGGGAACAATACTGCTTGCTTGGCTCTCCATCAGCTTTCAGTCTATCCGCAAGCAAATTGGATCCATCTGGTGCTGATTCCAGGGGTTGGTTTTGTGTACATTCTAGGACCCTGTGGGTCTCCCCAGTGAACTGTGCTGTGAGGCTTGGAGTCTCTAGTGTTGCCTCAACTTCCACAGGTTTTTTCAGTCAGAGGTTTTGAGGCTTTATTTCCCTACACCGGAATCCTGGGTTGTGTGGTCTGTCTTGCTCCCCAGTTGTTCCTCCCAGTTTATCTGCATACAAATGTGGGACTGCCCACTCTGCCAGCCATGGCTCTGCCCTTCCATTCCTTCAGCCTGCTGCTTTGCTGTGAGTCCTCTCTTCTCTGGCTGCCCATCTCCACCCCTCCTACTGGTCTGGGTGAATGTTTCTTCTTTAATTCCTAGGTTGTCAGACTTCCACAAAGTTCGATTTTTCTGTTTTTTTTTTGTTTGTTTGTTTTTAAATTTGTTGTTGTCCTTCTTTTGGTTGTGTGAGGAGGTACAATGTATCTATCTATGCCTCCATCTTGGACAGAAGTCGGCATCAGGACTCTTAACCCAACTTTCCTTCCCACTCCAAGAAAAAAAAGCTCACCTGGTTCTTCATAAGGAGAGATTAGAAAGCTGGTGAGGGACTGTTTCACAAGGTTGGATCAATGCTGTGAGGAGTCCTGCTACCCCTCAGCTGGGGGATGCTGCAGGTGGAATGTGATTGCCTTCTGCCCACCCCTGCTCTAAGTGTGAGGAGTGGGGGGTGTGTGTGTGTGTGTGTTTTACATTGAGGATATCTCCTACCCTGAAAAAGACTTTCCAACCCTAAGACCAACTGTCAAGAGCCCAAAGTTTTTTCAGAGAAAAAAAAATGCAAGTTTCAAGTCTATAGAGCAAATGTAGTAAGGAAGATCCGTTTAGCAAGATGAGGAGTTAGGTTTCTGTACATACTTCCATTGGAAAGGCTAATCTTAGTTTTAAATAAGCAAGGCATTTTGCTCTTGCAGAAAGGTCCCTGGATAAGGACAAGAGAAAAATAAGTCCTAGTAAAGACCCAGGCCCTGACAACTCCTTTCAGGGTCTGAAAGCTCTGCAGGGGTTTCAGAGCTGAGAATCAGTAGATGTGAGGATCTGAATTCTCCTCTTGGTTCTGATGTTAACCACTTAGCCATGAATTTCCTTGCAGTTTCTTTAAAATGGGAATAACAAAACCAACTCTGCCTTCTTCACAGGTTGTTGCTGAAGAAAACACAATGTGATAAAGTAGAGAGGGCTTTGAAAAACATTGTCTTATGAACATAAACAAGGTAGTAAAGAAAATCCTAACCTTGTGAATTTGCATGCTGCCAGTCTATCTACCACCTGTGTCACAATGTCTCATCTATGATGTTTTATGATGTCTGTATCTGTTTTTCTTTCTCTAAAACTTCTCCGCATATGCCTTGACTGTTCAAAATGGAATTCCAAGTGTGTATCATCTGCAGGATTGGGTAATGGCAGAGTGCTATGTTATTCCTGGACCTCCCCCAAAGTTCCAATAACCAGACCATCTCTAAACTTCTTCCTAGCTTAAAAACTCTAATGTAATCTATGCAACAATCTCTAGACAGGTATCTCTTATTCATGTCTTTGGACTTCTGTTTCAGCAGCTTAGTTGTGTTTTTTTAAAGCTCATATCCCTGCCCCCAGGACCTACATGTTTTCCAACACCACTAATGAAGGCATGCTGGAAACAAACTGGGAATCTCTTCAGTGAGCTGACTGTGCAAGAGTTTGCTTGTGACTCATGTCTTGAACTGCCCAGCATTGGGGCTGGGTGGCTATCACATAATATTTGCAGCATTTGGAAATTCTACCTCAATCTCAACTCTAAGGGTGTTAATCCTGGCTGACTACACGCATGTGAAAGGATCCAAGCACTGTGACTCACTTTGGGGAGATGGCATTATTGGATTTTTGATATTGAAACACTGGAAAACTTTTACATCAGTATAAGTGTTGCCAATGATTCTTATCCATTAAAGCACTTGACCTTTTACATATTTACCCAACAATTTTCAAGGCTTACTATTGATCAGAGTTACATTCTCTGCAAGGAGCGACTGCTCCACAATGCTGATAGACATGCATTAGTAGACACCAAATGAGAATAGTTTAGGCATTTAGACATCAGTTATTTGGTACTCTTTATCATAGAGACACTGTACACATTTTGTTAGATTCATGCCTAAGTATTTAATTTCCTTTGAAGCAATTATATACATATATTTTTTATTTTTGTTTCCACTTGTCAGTATACAGAAATGCAATTGATTTTTGTGTGTTGATCTTGTATCCTATACAAGAGTGCTGTATCCTACAGCACTCATTTATTCTCATATTTTGTAGGTTCTTTGGGACTTTCTATATACACAAACATGATTTCTCCAAATAGAGACAGTTTTATTTCCTCTTTTCCAATATTTATGCCTTTCATTTCCTTTTCTTGCCATATTGAAGTGGCTAGAACTAGAGCTACACTGAATAAGAGTGGTAACAGTGAAGATCCTCACTTTGCTCTCCATCTTAGGGGGAAAGCATGCTCTCTTTTACTATCAAATATGATGTTAGCTGTTAGCTGTAAGAACTCTGAAGATGTTCTCTATGAGGTTGAGAAAGTTCCCCTCTATTTCTAGTGTACTGAGAGCTTTTGTAATGAATCATTGTTGAAATTTGTCAAATGCTTTATCTGCATCAACTGATATGCTCATATGCCTTTTCTTTTTCAGCCTGTTTATAAATACAACATTGGTTGGTTTTCAAATATTGAATCAGCATTGCATACCTGGAATAAATTCCAGTTGGTCACAGTATATTATTCTTTTATATACAGGTGTAACAAAAGTAGGTTTACAGTTGTTCATATGGAAAATAATGCAATAATTAATAAATAATAATATAAGAATAAACCCTATGTTTATGTACTCATAACTATAAACCTCCTTTTCTCTGTCCCACCTGTATATTCAAGAATACAACTTGTTAAAATTTTCTTGAAAACAGTTTTTAAAAAATCTTGTAAATGTTTTTATTTCTTATTTTATTTTTTCATTTTTATTTTTTATCTTTTTAATTTTTTAAATATATTTTATCGATTATGTTATTAGAGTTGTCCCGTTTCTCCCCCATTATTCCCCTCCACCCTGCACACCCCCTCCCACCCACATTCTCCCCCTTTAGTTCATGTCCATGTGTCATAAGTTCTTTAGCTTCTACTTCACCCACAATATTCTTGCCCCCCACCCTGTCTATTTTCTACCTACCATCTATGCTACTTATTCTCTATACCTTTTCCCCCTCTCTCCTTCTCCCACTCCCCATTGCTAACCTACCATGTGATCTCCATTTCTGTGTTCCTGCTCCTGGTCTAGCTGTTTGCTTAGCTTGCTTTTGTTTTAGGTGTGGTTGTTAATATCTGTGAGTTTGCTGTCTTTTTACTGTTCTATTTTTTAATCTTTTTCTTAGATAAGTCCCTTTAACATCTCATACAATAAGGGCTTGGTGATGATGAACTCCTTCAACTTGACCTTATCTGAGAAGCACTTTATCTGCCCTTCCATTCTAAATGACAGCTTCGCTGGATAGAGCAATCTTGGATGTAGGTCCTTGCCTTTCATGACTTGGAATACTTCTTTCCAGCCCCTTCTTGCCTGGAAGGTCTCTTTTGAGAAATCAGCTGACAGTCTGATGGGAACTCCTTTGTAGGTAACTGTCTCCTTTTCTCTTGCTGCTTCTAGAATTCTCTCCTTCATTTTAATCTTGGCTAATGTAATTCTGATGTGCCTTGGTGTGTTCCTCCTTAGGTCCGACTTCTTTGGGACTCTCTGAGCTTCCTGGACTTCCTGGAAGTCTATTTCCTTTGCCAGATTGGGGAAGTTCTCCTTTATTATTTGTTCAAATAAGTTTTCCACTTGTTGCTCTTCTTCTTCCCCTTCTGGTATCCCTATAATTTGGATGTTGGGATGTTTAAAGATGTCCTGGAGGTTCCTAAGCCTCTCCTCATTTTTTTGAATTCCTGTTTCTTCCTTCTTTTCTGTTTGGTTGTTTCTTTCTTCCTTCTGGTCCACTCCATTGATTCAAGTCCCAGTTTTCCTCCCATCTCTATTGGTTCCCTATGCGTTTTTCTTCATTTCACTTAGTGTAGTCTTCATTTGTTCATCTAATTTGCGACCAAAATCAACCATTTCTGTGAGCTTCCTGATCACCAGTGCTTTGAACTGTGCATCTGATAGGTTGGCTATCTCTTGGTCACTTAGATGAATTGGCTCTGGGGCTTTGATTTATTTTCCCATTTGAGCTATTTTTCTTTTTTTTTTGGTCTGGTCGCGGCTGTTATGTAGTGAGGGGTGGATCCTTAGGTGTTCCCCAGGGCAGGGCAGCCCAGTCGCTGGGTTATGATGCTGTATATGGGGGTGGGGTCCAAGAGGGAACAATGGTGCTTGCTCTGCTCTCTCTCTGATTCCAGTCCCTTCCACCACTTCCCCTGGATTATCTGTGCGCGAATGTGGGACCACCTGGTCAGCCAGCCGCCTTGCATGGCCTCACTGGGTCCACACCGTTGCCACCCCATGCCTGGGGTCTGCTAGCTGCCTCCTGTGTGCCTGGGATCCGCTGGTGCCTGCACACCCAGGTCTGCCAACCTCCACTTTTTTCTGCCACTACCCCGCCCCTCTTACTGGTCTGGATGAACGGTTGTTGGACTTACGTATAGTTCAATTTTCTATGAGTTCTGGTTGTTTTCTTGTTTCTAAATCTTTGTTGTCCTTAATTTTGGTTGTGCGAGGAGGCATAGTATGTCCACCTATGCCTCCATCTTGGGTGGAAGTTCTGTTTTTATTTTTTTAATTTTCTTTTTTATTGAATTTATTAGGGTGACATTGGTTAATAAAATTATATAGGTTTGGATGATCAGACTTCCAGCCAAGATGGAGGCATAGGTAGACACACTGTGCCTCCTCACACAAAGAAAAGGACAACAATTTAAAAACAAAGAACAACGGAACTGACAGAATAATCAAAATGTATGGAAGTCTGACAACCAAGGAGTTAAACATTCATCCAGACTGGTAGGAGGGGCAGAGATGGGCATCCTGGTGGAGAGGACTCGAGGCAAGGCAGTAGTCACCTGCGGATCTGGTGAGGTGGCAGCTGGTAGAGTGGGCGATCCCACATTCAAGTACAGATAAATCAGGAGAAACAATTGGGGAGTGAAACCGACTGGGCAACCCAGGGTTCCAGCTTGGCGAAATAAAGCCTCAAACTACTGATTGAAAACACCTGTGGGGATTGAGGCGGCAGCAGGAAAAACTCCCAGCCTCACAGGAGAGTTTGTTGGAGGGACCCACAGGATCCTAGAACGTATACAAACTCACCTACCCAGAATCAGCACCAGAAGAGCCCAATCTGCTTGTGGGTAGTGAGGGAAGTGACAAATCTGGCAGAGAGTGGAGCAAGCGCCATTGTTCCCTCTCTGACCCCTCCCCCACATACACCATCACAACCCAGCGACCTGGGTTGCTCCGCCTTGGTGAACACTTAAGGCTCCGCCCTTTACTACATAACAGGTATGTCAAGACAAAAAAAAAATGGCCCAAATGAAAGAACAGATCAAAATTCCAGAAAAAAATACAACTAAGCAATGAAGAGATAGCCAACCTATCAGATGCATAGTTCAAAACACTGGTAATCAGGATGCTCACAGAATTGGTTGAATTTGGTCACTCATTAGATGAAAAAATGAAGGCTTTGCTAAGTGAAATAAAGGAAAATGTACAGGGAACCAAAAGTGATGGGAAGGAAACCTGGATTCAAATCAATGGTGTGCACCAGAAGGAAGAAAGAAACATCCAACCAGAAAAGAATGAAGAAACAAGAATTCAAAAAGAATGAGAAGAGGATTAGGAACCTCCAGGACATCTTTAAATGTTCCAACACCCGAATTATAGGGCTACCAGAAGGAGAAGAAGAGGAAGAGCAACAATTGGAAAAGTTATTTGAACAAATAATGAAGGAGAACTTCTCCAATCTGGCAAAGGAAATAGACTTCCCGGAAGTCCAGGAAACTCAGAGAGTCCCAAAGAAGTTGGACCCAAGGAGGAACACACCAAGGCACATCAGAATTACAGTAGCCAAGATTAAAATGAAGGGAGAGAATCCTAGAAGCAGCAAGAGAAAAGGAGACAGTTACCTACAAAGGAGTTCCCATCAGACTGTCAGCTGATTTCTTGAAAGAGACCTTATGGGCAAGAAGGGGCTGGAAAGAATTATTCCAAGTCATGAAAGGCAAGGACCTACATCCAAGATTGCTCTATCCAGCAAAGCTTTCATTCAGAGTGGAAGGGCAGATAAAGTGCTTCTCAGATAAGGTCAAGTTAAAGGAGTTCATCATTACCAAGCCCCTTATTATATGAAATGTTAAAGGGACTTATCTAAGATAAGAAGATCAAAACTATGAGCAGTAAAATGACAACAAACTCACAACTATCAATGACTGAACTTAAAGAACAAAAACAAACTAAGCAAATGACTAGAACAGGAACAGAATGACAGAAATGGAGATCACATGAAGGGTTATCAACAGGGTAGTGGGAGAAGGAGAGAGGGGGAAAAGGTACACAGAATAAGTAGCATGAATGGTAGGTAGAAAATAGACAGGGGGAGGATAAGAATAGTAGAGGAAATGTGGAAGCCAAGTACCCATGGTGGACATGAACTAAAGGGGGGGAATGTGGGTGGGAGAGGGTGTGCAGTGCAGAGTGGAGTGAAGGGGGGGAAATGGGGCAACTATAATAGCATAATCAATAAAATATATTTTAAAAAAGAAAATTGATAAATTCAGGTTGACATACTACAAAATACATGACCAAAAGCAATTTATATATGTTTCAAGTGTACAATTCTATAATACATTACTTGGAAAATTTTTTTTTCTTTTTAAAAAAATTGATGTTCAAGTACAGTTGTCTCCATTTCCCCCCACCACTGCCCCCCTGCAGTCATCCCTACCTCTTACCCTCAATCCTAACCCACTTTGGCTTTGTTCATGTGTCCTTTATATACATGTGTCCTTTATATATGTTCCTGGACAACTCTTCCGCCTTTCCCCCATTACCCCTTCTCCCCTCCCCTCTGGTTACTGTGAGTTTGTTCTTTATTTCAATGTCTCTGGAAAAACTTTAATGTCTAAATTACTAGGAGCTATTGGCCTCTAATTTCCTCCCTCTCTCCTTTTCTCCCTCCCTCCCTTGTCTTTGTTTGGTCTTGGTATCAAGGTAACACTGTCCTCATGTGATTTGGAAAGTGTTGTCTCCCTCAAGCCCCACCTCCCCCTTTTTTTCTGGAAAAGATTATAAAAAATTAATGTTAATTCTTCATTAAATATATGATAAAATTCTCCAATGAAATCACCTGTGCCTAGAGATTTTTTTTTGGGGGGGTGGACTTTGAAATTACAAAGTAAATTTTTAAAAAATAGTTATAGGGTTATTCAGGTTAACTGTTTCAACTTGGATGAGTTTTGCTAACCGTGGTGTTCAAGTAATTGGTCCATTTCATACAAGTTGTCAAATTTATGTGTGTAGAGTTGTTCACAGGATTACATTATCCTTTTGACCCCTGCAGGGTCTGTAGCAATATCCCTTGTTTCATTCCTGATATTGGTTATTTGTGTTTTTGTCCTGGTTATCGCCAATCTTGCTAGAATTTTATTAATTTTTTCAAAAATCAGCTTTTGTTGATTTTCTCCATTGTTTTCAATTTCATTGCTTCTTATCTTTTATTATTTCCCTTTCTTGTTTTCAGTTTATTTTGTGCTTTTTAAAAATTTTCTTGAGGCTTAACTTAATTGATTTGAGATCTGTTTCCATTTTAATATAAGCATTTAGTGCTATAAACTCCCACTCAGTGCTGCCTTAGCTGTATCCCACACATTTTCAGATGGTGTATTTTCATTCATTTCTATGTGTATTATAAATTTCCTTGGTAATTTCCTTCTTGACTTATAGGTTATTTAGAAGTATGCTGTTTAATTTCTAAGAGTTGGGGATTTTCCTATTTTCTTTTTATTATTGATTTTTTAGTTTGATTCTGGTATGGACAGAGAATATACTGTATATGATTTCAATTCTTTTAAATTTGTCAAGGTTTGTTTTATGACCCAGAATAGGGCTTATCTCGAATGTTCCATGGGTGCTTGAAAAGAATGTGGATTCTGCCCTGGCTGGCATGGCTCAGTGGGTTCGGCATTGTTCTGCAAACCTAAAGGTTGCAGGTTGGAGTTCTGGTCAGGGCTCATGCCTGAGTTGTGGGCCAGGTCCCTGGTAGCGAGCATGCAAGAGGCAATGGATTGATGTTTCTCTTGCACATGGATGTTTTCCTCCTTTTCCTCTTTCTAAAAATAAATAAAATCTCAGAAAGAATGTGGATGCTACTGTTGTTGGACACAGTGTTCTATTAACCTCAATTAGATCCTATTTTTTTGATGGTATTGTTCTGTTTCTTTATATCCTTGCTGATTTCCTGTCTAGTAGTGTGTTAATTGCTGAGGGTGGAATTTTGAAGTTACTATGTGTAATTGTGAATTTGTCCATTTATTTTTTCAGCTCTACCAGTTTTTGCTTTATGCACTTTGAAGTGCTTTTTTTTTTACATATACATTTCAGACTGATATACTTTCTTGGTGGATTGATCATTTATCGTTATATACTTGGTGTATTGATCATTTATCGTTATGTAACTTCCCTGTTTGTCCCTAGTAACTCTCTTCTTGTTATGAAATCTACTTTTTAAATATTAATATAGTGATTCCTGATTTTTAAATTAATGTTTGCATGGTGTACTTTTCTAGTATTTTCACTTTTAACCTACTTATATCATTATATTTCAAGTGAGTTTCTTGTAGACTGTGAATTTCTTGTAGTCTTGTAGACCCAAAGAAATAGTTGGGTCATTTTTTAAAAATTTGCTCTTCCAAATTCTGTCTCTTAATTAGTATATGTACACCATTTATGTTGAATATAATTATTGATAGGGTTTAAGTCTGCCATATTATTCACTGTTTTTTTTTTTTTTTTTTTACTTTTTGTTTCTCATTTCTCACTTTCATATGGGTTACTTAAACATTTTTTAGAGTTCTATGTTAATTTATTTATGTCTTTGAGTGCATTGCTTTGTATAGTTTTCTTAGGCATTGCTCTGAGTATTGTCATACACATCAATAACTTATCACAGCCTACTGGTATCCACTTTGAGTGAAGTATAGAAACTTTACCTCCATTTAAGTCCCTTTATCCTCTCCACTGTGAAAACTATCTTCAACAGCTCACCTGGGGTAATAACAGAATTTTGCAAATTTGAGTCTAAAATAGGCAAGCCCTGCCTATTGGTTCCTGAACTTCTGGTTTGACCTTGAGGTCTCAGAGCCATTCCTTCATCCGGTAGTACCCCATTGGTACAGACACCAGGCCTGCAGGAATCTCATGTAACACACTCTCTACTATGCCCATGGGTGTACCTTAAAGAAACATTAAGACTATAATCATCTACTACGCCTCAGGCTTCAGGTGTAAGACAGAAACCCTAGGCAGAATATAAGCATCAATATGCAGTATCATATCTGTGACTATAATGGGGAAGATGGAGTACTGGGTATTGGAAGGTGTGGTTTCCCCCATGGAGAACCACTCCACTTTCAGGACTTGGTTCCTATACTATCTCTAAATTTTGGAATTTAAAACCAATAATCAACTAATTATGCTTCCTGCACACAGTTGCTTTCCTAGCCCCTGGATCATTTACTTAGTGGATTAAAGTACACAGTTCTGGATCATGGGACACATTGTGTTCCTAGGTCAGTGTACTACTACTACCTGGCTAACCCACATTTCAAAATGTTCAGGAAATAACTAAGGTGAATTTCCATTTTGTAGTGATTTTATATGCCTGTCACATATTTATTACTAATATATTATATTATGATTAAATATATTAGAGACAAAATCGGGTACCGAATATATTTGGTGTGATGGTAGATACAGAAACTGAGCTGGACCTTGAAACCTGAGCATCATTCTCATAGAAGAAGTAGGGGAGTATCTCATGTGAGAATCATGAGAGACTCTCATAGGTGAAGTAGGAGAAAAGCACACTGAGTAGACAGAATGGCATGAACAAAGGCATAAAGAAGAAAAATCCCAGGGCATGATAGAGAAATAGCAAACTTATCAGCCTGAATGGTGCTTTGGGTATGTGGGGACTGAGGGTGGGAAGTGGAAGATGCAGCTAGAAAAATAAATGGGGCAGATACCAAAAGATTCTTAAGTCCAGGCTTGAAATTTGAACTTAATTTTTGGTAGTACAAAGTTATCAAACATTTTAGAGCACAGAAGTGGCATGAGCAGAACGGCACTTTAAATGACTAAATCTGGCAGCATCATGTGGATGGGATGAAGAAACTGCTGGCGGGGCAATCGGGCTTCTACAGAGAGCAAGGAATGAAACAGGGAAGGCCTGAACTAACATGTAGCCATAGGAACTTTAAGAAGTAGAATTACAGGAGAAGCTATAGGGACTTTAAGAAACAGACTGATAGGATATAGCAAGTGGCAGAGTTTGGAGGCCAAAAAAGGGAAAAGAATCCATGGTTTTGAGTCTGGGTAACATCATTAGCAAAAGTAGGTAATATAAGAGAAAAAGCTGGGAGGGTTGAGGGAGACACAGAGAAATGTGAGATTCTGGATGTGTAGGATTTTAGGTCTGAGTGGATGGTTGGAAAGGCTGGTTAGGAGCTCAAGGAAATCATGAATTAGGGATCTCCATCTGGGAAGCATCTAAATTGAGATAGGGGAATGGATGAGATCACCATGAGAAGGATCTAGAGAAAAGAAAAGAGACCAAAGAATGAATCCTCATAAGAAAACCAAAAAAACACAGCAGGGTGGTAGACAAGGAATCAATGTTTCAAAGAAGGCATGATCAACAGGGTCATAGGCTGCAAAGATATCAGGAAGCTAAGGACTGGGAAAGGACCATTCCTTGGTTTGGTCCAGTTGACAAAATGTCTTGGTGGCCTCTAATTACAGATGCCAGAAACCAGCTGTAGTAGACAGTGGCCAGGATGGAGGGCCTACGAGAGTTTAAAGGAATGCTATATAGAGAGAGCTCAATGGCTACAGTGGTTGATAGGTATGGCTGTTTTGTTTTGTTTGAGAAAACATGAACATGTTAAAGGCTCAGGCAGGAAGAGTATCCAAGAAAAGAACAAGATAGGTCTGGAGAAGGAGGGTGGAAACAGGTGAGTTCAGGGGCAGCAGACAAGAGAATTGGGCACTTCTTCTGAGATGGAAGAGAAGCAGGTAGGGGTGAATTAGGAGAAAGTTCAGGTGAAAACAATGGAAATGGAGGAAGATGCTCCTAAGGCCCTATATTCCAGATTAAATTATTTTTTTTAAATCAACCCATGCCCCTTTTTGCTGAAATTAATGTGATTCAGTTAAGGCAAAGGTGGTTTCCAATTCTGACTAATCATCAAAATTAATTGGGAAATTTTCCAAAAATACAGATTCCTAGGCCCAAACCCAGGCATAGTGAATCAGAATCTCTGTGGAGGGAGCCCAGGAAGCTGCATTTTAAAGACTCTTCAGTGATTCTGATGGGTAGCTTGTTTTTGGACTCTCCTGAGTATGGTTTTCAAGGTTTTCAAACCACGGACGTTTATCAGAAACATGGGGGCAGGCACTGACTGACCAAGACTCTGTAGAGTACAGCTGTTAATATTTTAAAAAGCTCCCCAGATGGTCTGTTGTGCACACCATTAAGAATCATGGTGAGGCAATTGTATTAAAAAATAAACTAGTTAGAGAGGATACTTATATTCACCATCCTGACTGGTTCTCTGTTATTTATGTCACCTGACAATTTCCTTTAGCTATTTCTCCAATCAAAACAGCACCTGCTTCTAACCTGCCTATCACAGGTTCGAATGTCTGTAGGCAGCCAGGCCTGTGTGGATGCCATCTCTGGTTCTTTGGAGACTGGCTTCAGAATTTTTTGAAGCCGCTTTAAGGAAAGCATGCAATGTTCACTGTTCTTTCTCTGAAGTAACTACCAATGTACTTTATTTAAAAAAAACACAGTAAGATATGGGATGAAGCAAAGATGATGGCAAATGCAATCATTGCTCATATTTCACAAATATTAAAGAAGATATTTTCAGGCAGAGTCATAATTAATTTGATAAGAAAATTCCTTGCACTGTTAGGTCATTTTTTTTTTTTTTAAAGCAGCAACAACAATACAACTACAGAACTGAGAGTCTTACTTGTGTGCCTATCAGGTAAGATGTAACCCCAGCCCTTTAAATGCCTCTCAAAGAAAATCCAAAATTTTCTTTTATCCAAAATGACAGTACAATCCAATTCCTGCTCCAGGGGCCCCAATGATCTTCCGAGAGGGAAACTGTCAGTCGTCTCCCCTTTTATACGACATTCCATTTGCATACTCAACAGACAGTACAAGTTCAAAGGCCACATTCCCCAAACCGTAATAATCCTACAGTTGAAATATGAAAGATATAATAGTAATATGGAAATACTCTTACCCTGATGAAGGCTGGCTCCAGCTGTGGCTCAGTAAGTCAAAAACTAGTAAACTTGCTTGTAATAACATCCTAAAATTTCTCCCCTCCACAGTTAAAAAGCCATCTCCTACAGAAGTGTCACATCTGTGACGTGTCCAGATTGAGGCAAGAGGTTTCTTGCTTATAGTAGTTATTCGGATTAGAGATTATAGAAAAAAAACCTGCCTTGAACCTGTTCATTAATATTTTCTAATTAAAAACAAATTCCACGTTCATGTTTCACAGCAGAACTGTGTGATTTTTAAACAGAGGTAAATTCTTCTCCATATCAGGTATCTGATAATTTTTTGCATTTCAGTGCAAAACAAAGAGACAAAACATTATCCAGAAAGTTTCAAACATGTCTTAGTAACATAAACTGAAGTTAGTTAGCTTCTTTTGGTATTGGATTACTGAAGCATCTCACTGAAAAACCAAAATCCTCCTTGCAATTAATAAAGAACTGTGGTATTCTAACAAAGCTGGAGGCTAAGAATCTGTAAGTTCCAAAACTTTCCATTCCTAGAAGAGCTTCGGTATTCAGATGTTAATAGGATGCCTTTCTTTTTTTGGCTAATGTTCAGGCTGGAGTCTGTGAAACAAACTTTTTCCATCCCATGATCTCAGTTTTAGGATTTCTTTCTTGCAAAATGTTAGTTGTTTTACTTGGCACATTGCCAGAATTCATTCTCTCCCTCCCTCTCTTTCCTTGTATTACCTTATCTCTTCTTCCTTCTCATTTTTCTCCCTTCTTCACCTTGTCTATCTTCTATTCTTCAATAAATTATGGATTTAAATTGAAGTCTAGTTGGACCTATGTTGTACATGGTGTTTGGTAGGGTTGCTAGATTTAGCAAATAAAAAATTCAGAATGCCCATTCAAATTTGAATTTCAGGTAAAAAAACAAATAATCTTTTTTATTCTAAGTATTTCCCAATTATTGTTTAAGACACAGATGGATAACAGGATGGGGACTGACTGTGGGAGCAGGGGGTGGGCTGGGCAGAGGGGAGCCAAGGGGGAAAACCGGGAACAACTGTAATAGAACAACGATAAAATACTTAATTAAGAAAGACATACTTATACTGAATAATTATTCCCAAATAGTGCATGGACAGACCTATGCTAAAAAAATTATTCTTTGTTAACCTGAAATTCAAATTCACCTGGTGTCTTATATTTTATTTGGCAATCCTAGTTTGAAAGTTAAACAGAAGGGATAAAAAAACAACAAAGACATCCATTTACAACTCCTGGAAGAAGAGAAATTTCCATTCCCATCCTTCTGAATGCTTTTTGTCTAGATGTAACCTTCTCTATGGCATTAGTTTAGTTTACTTTTTTGACGCATCAAGTTTACAAAACGCTGCACAGAGCCTATTGCATCCCGAAAATGAAGAAGTCCACTAGGGTTTACAGTCTCAGCCAGCATCACCTGGTCTAGAATTTGCAAAATCGATCCCCCAAACATTATGGGAGTTAGATCAGCAACAAAATCATACAAATATTTATTTTAATTGATCATTTTTCTTCAAAATTTGAACATCAAATTTAGTATTTTCAAAGGCACTGAATTCTCTCTCTATACTTCTCAGCCTGAGGAGATTTAGCACACTTAGTAACAATAATTATTAGAAAAAATAGAATTCAAATGTAATAAAATGATGATCTCTTCTTGGACATTCTGAAAGAGCAGATAAAAATACTGGTAAACTCTAGACATTCAAAGATAAGAAAGATCTTAATCACATTAATTATGAATTCAAGTGTATTTTCCAGCATCTTATGTATACTCAGGGTTGACACATAATTTGGAAATGCTATTCTCTTATTCAGAGACATGTTAATATTCAATATTTTGGAAAGGTTTTGAAGTCTAAGAGCCAAAATGGAGGCTGTATAGAAGTGTGGGTAAAAGCATCGCCTCAGGAGTCAAACTGAGCTCCATTTGTCTTACATGAGCTGTGTGACTCTGGGCAAGTTACTTACCCTCTCTGTGTATCATTTCCCTTCTCTGTAAATGGGGATAACCATTCCAGAGAGCTGTGAGAATGATGTAAGTAAAATGCTTAGAGTAGTGCCTGGCACATAGTAAATGCTCAGGAAATTAATTGACTGAGCCTAAACTGTCAATTAGAAAGCAAAACACAAAATGAGACACTGTCCCCATTTTTACAATTGATTCACGAGAAGAAAGACATTTTTCTTGGTGATCAAATGAAAAACATATTTTTTTCAAAATTGTGAATAACGATATTTTATGTATTTATTCATTAAAAATCTTTGTATTTTCAGAGTATGCAACTTGTGGTGTTTTATGAAATTAGCGTCATATTGTTTCAAGGAATGAAGCTATGTGGTTGACAGTTCGTTCTGCCCAACATGGGTGGTTTTTCTTATTTCACCTGCTGATTATTCTCTCTGTTTTACAAAACTCCAAAAGCAAACCAAGAACAGTCTCTTCCCATCCCTAAAAGCCAACTGATCTAATTCAGTCCTCCAGCTTTTAGTATTAAACAGACTTTCAAATGAAATAGTCCCCGGTCACTGGGTTCGCTGCCATCTGGCCACTTTGAACTTCCTTTGTCTGTGTTCTGAACCAGCAGTGGCGTCCAGCAGTGCTGGATGCACGCAGCGGCACAGCTCAGGTGTCTGTAGTCCGAGGCAGTGTCAGAGAAAGAGGGCTTTCAAGTCAGACACCTCTGGGGCGATATCCTGGCTTGGCCATGCTCCCTGTGTGAGCCTCGGTTTCTTTATCTATAAAAAGGGAAATTTAACGCTTTCTCCTTTCTCAAGTTGCTGTGAGGGTTCAAAGACTTGATTCATCCTACAGAGTTTTTAAGTTTACACCTGTTGTCCCTGCATAACTATTGCCTCATATTATATAGTGATCCTATGTTTATGAAGAGTTTAGTACACAGTCTGGCATACAGTTAGTGCACAGTATTTGTTAGCTCTTAATCATACATATCGACACTGGTACTGTTTTACAGAAATGCCTTAAATCCCACAGAGTCCTCATTTTTAAAGCAGGAATGCCTTTTTAAGGTAGAAAGGTGCATGTATGCACATGTGTGCAAGTTTGGTCACCTGCCCATTATCCCTTGGTGCCCTGTCTCTTTGTATGTCTCAGTCATGTAAGAAGCTAAAAGTGGAGGTGGAATTCTCTGTGGAAGAATGGTGCGGGCAGAGGCTTACATACTTTCCAAGCTTTGGTGGGATCATGTGAATGCTGCTTCACCACGATATCCTAAGCCAACTGCTGAAGGCCCTCTGAGGTGAACAGGTAGGCCAGGTTGCGGAGCTGTCCTTTTATTTCTGCCAGCTACTGGCTCGTCTGATGAATTTCAGACTCCAGCTCCTGCTATTTCCACGACCTCCACCACCGCGCAGAAATCTATCTTTACTCATTGTCTGTGACCAGGTATCCTCCCACCTCCTTCTCCAAGCTGCCCTACAGGCTCTTTGGGACACAATCTCTTGAAAATATGGTGGTATGGGCTTTTTAGGGCCATACCAGCTCTTTGTTCAGAAACAGGATTTTTTCTTTACTATCCCTTCCACTTCTTCAGATCTGTGGCCCTCTACATGAGGCCACAGACCTATAAAGGGCTGTCATCAAGTGGCTCTGGAGCCGACCTGGACGGAATGTCAGCTCTGCCAACTGAAACCTCCACAAGCCAACATGCTTCTCTGTGATCTTGACTTTCTCTTTTGTAATATAAGATGTAATGTAATAATACACCTCATTGGATTGTTGTGAGAATTAAATAAGACACTGTGTTCGTTCGAGTGCCTGACACAAAGCAGGCAACGGATGCATGAAGTATCATGCCTGGGAAGGGATGAGCATGGGGTGCAGAGAGAGTCTGTGATCTGGGTGCAGTGTGGGGAAGGGAGGGATTTCAGTCTGTAAGTATATAAGCTCTGCATTTTGGAGGTTTACATCTCAGTTAAAATCTGTAGCTGAGAAAGAACAAATTAGCTAATGGTATTTCTGAAAAAGATACAACAAAATGCACAAGTGTTCTTCAACCATCCTGTGTTATTCTGCACTCATTCATTCATTCATTCATTCATACCAGTAATTCTTGCTGCGTAAGGATTCTCTTCTAAATGCTGGGCAAGGCTTACACATAAGAGCATGAAGAAACTATATGAAAGCAAACATTGATGGAAGTATACTCAGTCTGTTAATATCAGGCAATATTTATCGATTACCCACTGCAATCAATAAGTATGGTAATGTCTGTTGATTTATCACACTTTCCCATGGCCCCAGTGACTCCTCAGAAAAATGCTGCCATCTGTCAAAGCCACAGTGAATATACAGTAGCTATAGCGTATTCATTAATATCTCTGTAGAATGAAGAGGTCACTGATTGCAAAGGTGCCTAGCTCACCTGTAGAGACTCTGTCTGACACCTTAACCACTTAGTGAAGGGAGCAGTTGCTTATGTGGTCTAATTAGGGGTCATTGAACAACTTTACCTTCTCGCATGACATACTCCCCTAATACATACTTCTGGAGCTTTTGAATGGGTCCTAAAATTTTCTGAATTCGCAGTCCTTTGGATTAAAGCCTGCCTCAGTCCTGTTAGAATGCCTGTCTGAGACTTCTGAGGGGAGGATTGCAGGGTGCCACATACACTAGTCTCGTACTGCCCATGTCTAGATCAGGGGGCAGATCTGAGTGAAAACAGATCCACTGGGTGCAAGTCTTTGGGCAAACTTCTTATCCCCTTTCAGCCTTGGTTTCTTCATCTGCAAAATGGGGAGGGGAGAACTAGGCTATCAGGAGGACTGACGAGGTCATTTACATAGTGACTCAGCTAGGGCTAGAACACAGTAGGGCTCACTGCTGTCACTGCCTTGTTCTTCCTTCCTTGGCATGAACTGTCTTGTTAGTTAGTCAGTAACTATTGCATTTTGTGACTATGGGCTGAGAAAAGTGAATTTCTGTGATATGACCTGCATTTAAAAATATTACACAGGAATGGAAAATGTCAGAATAATGGCTGGTAATTGTATTGTGACGCCGGCTTCAGTACATATACCCTTGTAGGATATGATGTAAAATGTGATTTTGATTTTACAGGTTTTGTTCAAGTAGCTGAGATGAGTATATACCTAAAATAACTGAGAGTAGGGACTCAGAGATATTTGCACACTCATGTTCGTAAGCAGCATTATTCACAACAGCCAAAGGCAGAAGTAACTCAAGCACCATGGATAGATGAATAAACAAACATACCCACACACAAGGGAATATCAGTCAGCGTTAAAAAAGGAAATTCCTGGCAAGGTAGCTCACTTGGTTAGAGCATTGTCCCCCTACGCCAAGGTTGTAGGTTCAATCCCTAGTCAGGACTCATATAAGAATCAACCAATGAATGCATAAATAAGTGGAACAACACAATGATGTTTCTCTCTTTCTCTATCTTTTCCTCTCTCTAAATCATTAAATAAAAACTAAAAAGAAAGTCCTTAAAAAGGAAATTCCTTTTCTAAAAGGAAGGAAATTCTGACACATGCTACAACATGGATGAACCCTGAAAACTTTTGCTAAGTGATACAATCCAGTCACAAAGGTGCAAATACTGTATGCTTCCACTTCTATGAGGTACCCAAAGTCATCAAAATCACAGGAACAGAAAGAGTCAATAGAATGGTGGTTGTCAGGGGTTGAGGACAGGGAAAAACGGGAAGTTATTTGCTATGGCAATTTATTAATTTGGCATCTTAATGGGCACAGAGCTTCAGTTTGGGAAGATGAAAAGAGTTCTGGGTATGGTTGTGATGGCTGCACAATAATGTGACACACTTAATGCTACTGAACTGTGTATCAGTCCCCCTTACCTGTGGTTTTGCCTTCTTCAGTTTCAGTGACTTGTGGTCAACCATAGTCCAAAAATATTAAACAGCAAATTCCAGAAATGGACAATTCGTAACTTTACATTGTGTGCTGTTCTGAGCAGTGTGATAAATTCTCCTGCCATCCTGCTTTCTCCTGCCAGGACGTGAATCATCCCTTTGCCCAGCGTCTCCAGGCTGTACATGCTCCCCACCCATCAGTCACTTAGTGGCTGTCTCACTTATCAGATCGTCTGTCATGGTTTGGCAGTGCTTGTGTTCCAGTCACCTTATTTTACTTAATAATAGTCCTAAAGTGAAAGAGCAGTGGAGCTGACAATTTGGATATGCCAAAGAGAAGCTGTAAAGTGCTTCCTTTAAGTGAAAAGGTATGTATAATATGTATAGGAAAACCACAGCGTGTATAGGGTTTGGTATTATCTGTGGTTCCAGGCATCCACTGGGGGTCTTGGAACGTATTAAAATGGTTAAGATGGTGACTTTTATGTTATGTGTATTTATCACAATTAAAATTGAAAAAAACCCATGAAATTATAAAACGAAACTTTGAAAAGTCTTGATTTAGGTAACATCCTGAGGAGAGGTACGTTGTGATGGAGCTGCATGTGTAGAGGAAAGAGAAAGCATGAGTCTCTGGGGAACCAAAGAGGGGACAGGGGAACAGACTCCCTAGTTTTGCTGCTGACTTCTCTTTCAGAGCTCTGGGACCACAGGCCTTCCAGTCTGGTGTAAGAACATGGAAGATAAGGTCTGCAGTCTTGTTCTGCAATGGCATAATTTCTAACCACATTCTTAGGTTCACTTAGTGTTTTAATTGGAGAGTATAAGCAATACCACAGCAGTATCTAATTTCCATCTCGGGTAAAACTGACAAAAACTCCTTACATCTCTTCTCCTTCAACTATCTTGCCCAGGCCCATCTGGACTCACTGGTACCTGAATGCTGGGTCAAGGGATTCCTTCCTAACCATCAGATAAGCCTTACCTCTACAAGGCCTTCAGTCTAATTTCATTTACCGCAATGAGGGGGTTGGAGGAGCTCTAAAGGCAAATTACTTAAACAGATATGGAAAGGAATCCTCTGGGGACAGAGACCTCATAAACTAAAAGAGCAGCCACAGTTCATCATTTGAGACATGGATTGCTGTGGCCAAAATAAGCATCAGGAAGGTTTAAAATTTCTCTGAAAAAAAAAAAAAAATTCTTGGTAACAGTTCTCAAACTGACTTTGATCTCTTCAGATCATTCTGTATGACATTATTAAGTGCACATGCATGAATAATAGGTGTCTTTATATGTTTAGTACATAACTGTTCCTCTGTATATTCTTCCTCCTTATTTAACATTTTCTAAGATAGCTCTATAACGGGCATAAGATATTTTTAGTGAACACTGTTATGGACTATGAATACTGCTGTCTTCCTCCAAAATTCATATGTTGAAACTCTAACCCCCAATGTGATGGTATTAGGAGGTGGCACTTTGGGAAGTGATTTGGTAATGAGGGTGGAACCTGCACGAATGGAATTAATGCCCTTATATAAGAAGAGACACGAGAGAGCTTTCTTCTGCTCTTGCTGCTCCCTGCCATGGAAGGGCACAATGAGAAGATGGCCAACTGCAAAGCAGGAAGCAGGCTGTCACCAGACACTGGATCTGCCGAGGCCTTGATCCTACATGTCTCAGCCTCCAGAACTGTGATAAATTAAATTCTGTTGTTCATAAGCTACCTGCTTCATGGCAGTTTGTTATAGCAGCCTCAACTGATGAAGACAAATCCTTTTCATTGACATGAACATATTTCACCTTTCATCATTCATTATAAATGACCCAAGGAGTTGCATATTATATACCTGGAAAGGAGCTTTGGGCATAACCTAGAACCACTCTGCTCCACCATTCAATAACATCCAAGTCTTCCAAGACATTTTAAAACAGTGATGGAGGTGAACTCTTTCACCACCTCTAGGCCATGCACTCTTCACTGGGAGAGGTAACAACATGTGTCCTTGTCTTTGGTCCTGTCATCAGAAGGCTTGGGGAAGTGCTCATTTTGGTTGACATCTTTGGAGTAGTCTGACCATTCAGCCTTTCTTCTTCACAACCTAAGCTTCACTAGAAGACTTATATAAACTTCTGTTTTTACCACTCTTAACCCTTTCTAAGTTTTCTACTTTTTTTTTAAAAGAAGAGATTTAAAGTTCTAATTAAACTCTGATCACTACCAACTGCTGAAGCAGGGTTGTTTTCTATCTTTTATAGATCATTAATCTAGTTATGATAGCAATAATAACTATTTATGGAGTGCCTACTAGGTAATGGGCATTTTCTATTGATTAATTCCAACTACTGTATTAACACTGGGGAAAAAACATTTCATGGGTCACTCTAATTCCATTTAAACTCATAATAACTTGCAAATCTTTTACTGTACAATATATACCTCTGATGAACCATTTTTCTTTTGCTTTATTTTTTTTTCTCCTAGGAGTTGAGCATTGTGTATTTTATTCTATTTCAAATCTTCCATTTATTCTTGAAGGTTATAGTTACTTTGTTCAATTGAGGCTCATCTACAAATATAGAAGGATCCTCCCTGAGGATATTTTTACAAGCCTATGTTGTTGACCTCTAACTTGAGAGTGAATTTGTTGATGGTGGAAAAATCTGAATTAAGCAAGCATGGTGACCCTGCCAAACCATGGCTTTCACAGTATTTTGGAAATCTCCATTTGCTCATTACTTCTAGAGCTTTTCTAGTGCAGATGACTTTCTAGAAAGATCTCAGTTCTACTCTTCCTCTTCAGGTATTACTTTAATTACCTGCTCTTTCCAGAATGATTACTGTCTCTAGAGAAACTACCTAAGAACTCTGAGATAGCAGCAGAATAGGACAATGGTTAAGAGCTTGGCTTCCAGGGTCTGAATACTGGGTTCAAATCTTGACTTTGCCACTTAAAGTTATATAATGCAGGAACCCTAATTAACCTATTTTGCCTGTAAAATAAGGTATAACTGGATTTCTGTAAGAATTAGAGGTGATAAAATATGTCAAGTGTTAAGACTAGCAGCTGGTCAATGTAAGGGCTCAAAACATGGTAATTATTATTATAAGGAAGAAAAGCTGTCACATAAATATTTATCCTTTCTATAAATCTATTTTTACTTATTATTTTTTAAATTGAGGTAAAATTTTTATGTGGATATAAGTTTTCAGCAACTTTGGGTATACACCAAAGAGTGTGTTTAGTTTTGTGAGAAACTGCCAACTGTTTTCCAAAGTGGTCCTAACGTTTTGCATTCCCACCAGCGGTGTATGAGAGTTCCTGTTGCTCCACGTCCTCACCAGCATTTGGTGTGGTCTGTGCTCTGGGTTTTCACTATTTTAATTGGCATTTCCCTGATGACATATGATGTGGAGCATCTTTTCATATGATTTTTTGCCATCTGTATTTCTTCTTGAGAAGTCTGTTAATGTCTTTGGCCCACTTTTTAATTGGGTTGTTTTCTTATTGTTGAGTGTTTAAGAATTCTTTGTTTGTTTTGAGTATCAGTTCTTTATCAGATGTCTTTCGCAAACATTTTCTCCCAGCCTCTCATTCTCTTGACGTTGTCTTGTTACTCTCACAGCCCTGAACTCCATCCTCTGGTACTTCATGCCAATGTGATAATGGTTTTCTCCTTGAGTTCTCATTGTTCTATGTGGATTGGGCAGTACTCTCAGGGAGGAAGCTGTATGAATGTAAATCTTACCCAGTCCAATTTTCTTCTTTCAAGGATCAAATTCCCAACATTTTCTGCCTTCTAATAGTTTAAAAAGTATTTTGTCCAGAGTTTATAATAGTTATCTGCATGAAAGTTAATCTAATATAAGGGCTCCCATCATTAACATAACTGGTACTCTACAGAAATTTAAATTTATCAGTTCTTTTGTGTTAAAAATAAACTACACTTTTCATTTCTATGAATACTCATAAAATCACTGAATAATATCTTCTGAAGGGATCTTCAGGTGTTATTCAGATGACTTTGTCCTGTCAGGCAGTGACTGTCTAAAACTTACCATGATTAATCTTTTGCTTAATTAATCTCCAGTGAGGAAAGAGTCTTTTCCAGGAAATTAGCTCTCTGTCTGGAGACTCCCAACTTTATACTTTAATTTAAACCCATATGATAGTTTTAAATGACTCACAGAGCCATGGGCTTATACAGAGAGAGGAATGTACTGCATTACTGAAACCAAGTCTGAGCCACCAGACCATGAATGTGAAAACGATGTCTTTCCTAGCACCTGTGTGTGTTACCAATGGTTTTCTCTTTGCCCTGCTTCATCCCTTCAACTCCCATGGAGCTTATCATTTTGATGTTTCACTTAGGTTCTCTCCCCTTGTTCTACTTCCTGGCATCTGTACATTCCTGATTCTGCCTACTTGGCTTCTGAATCATTCTGATTACTATGACCCTTAATGTTATGAGTTGCATCCCCCTCCCCACCCCAATTCGTATGTTGAAGTCCTAACCCCTCAGAATGTCACTTCATTTCAAGACAGGGTCTGTGTAGCAGTAATCATATTAAACAAGGCCTTTATTAGGGCCTTTTGGGTGGGCCCTAATCCAGTATAACTGGTATTATTATAAAAAGGGGAAATCTGGGCATAGAGACATGCTTAGAGGGAAGATAATATGAAGAGACATCGGGAGATAGATGTCGATCTACAGAACAAGTCACCAGGCCTAGAACAGATCCTTCGTTCACAGAAGAAACCAACCCTAATGACTGATCTTGGATGTCCAGCTTCCAGAATCATGAGATTATATATTTTTTTTTCTTAAGACACCCAGTCTGTGGTATTTGTTACAGCAGCCCTAGCAAACCAATACACTTACATTTAACAAATAATTTGACCCTCGTTTTTCTACTTGATTCTGACGCATGGCTTGGCTTTGTTTCCTAAGATCCACTAACTCCTCAGTATGGTAAACAGGCAAAAAAGCAAAACACCCCAATTATTTTTAACTTAAGTTGAATGGCTTTTATGAGTCTGTCCCTGCCATACCTGTCTACCTAAAAAATAAAGCTCGAATAAGGTACTGCACAAAGAATGTACATGCTTATAAATCTAAGGCACTCTGAGTCTTTACTTTTTATTACATGCTGCTCCTCCTGCCTAATTACTACAGAACTGCTGTTAGAGAGCTCTTTGAGAGGCTCAGGTTCAGAGTTCTCTACTTTTAAGAGATATTCATGCAACCTCAGTTTTATTTCTGCTAGTCCTAGTTCAAGATGCAGATGAGATTGATGACTGAGTAAAGAGGTAGGAATGTGGGGGCAATGCTCAAAGTTTTTTACTGCTCTCAAATCTCTAGAACGTTTAAAACAATTTTTCAGACAACATATTTATTTTCATAAGGTACTGATGTATGGAAACCAATTCTCTTAGAAAACAGACTTTTTTTTAGAAATGCATAAGGGAAGAAGAACTTAAACAGTACAGTAAACTGCATTAACAAAATTGGTGTCTACTGAATGAGATTTTAAAATTTGTAAAATTAAATATAGGAGGTTGGCAGTTTTCCAATATATTTTGTATGTATGTACCTTTGTCTGTTTTTAAAATGATTTTGTGAGAATTAAACATTGTTATGTCTACAATAACTAGCACTTTTATAATATTATTTATAAAAATATATAGCTTACTCTCAAATAGCTTACATTCTAGTTGTATAAATTCTTACCCAGTCTCAAATGTTATGCGAAAGAACCAAATTTTTAAATGATTCTACCTTTTTCAGTTCTCTAGAATGCCTCCAGATGGCATTAAAACCCTTTCCCCATTATATTTTGCAGCATAAAAATGTAAGTTAGTGATATTTTAACCATTTAAAACTAGTCACATTTATTATATCATCAGAAATCATAACAATGAAACTGTTTAGAATTTTTAGAGTAACATGTTAAGGAAGACAAAACATAAAATTATATACTTTATGAAACATTTAGCCATCCTATGCAATCCAAAGGATTTTTCTAGAGAGAGAAACATGTGTTAGAAAAACTAAGGCACTCAATAATATTATGTCACAAACTCTGATTGCTAGTGAGTAGCATTTTACATGTTTAGTAATAGGAGTGCTGATCCACATAAAGATAAATTAAAAAACCTGCCATAGAATAAGAAACCATATGTCACCCTTCAGAGTTACAATAAAAATTTTCAAAGGCCAAACTTTTTAGTGATTCCTAAAATAATTTGTTAGCTCATGAATTATTTCATTTAAACTTTGGTATATAAATCAGGGCATGGGTGGTTCAGGGGTAAACTTTGGTATATAAATCTTGTATGAAATTAATCATTAAAATGTATAAGGATTCCTTGAGTACTGAGAGGAAAAAGGCAAAACGTAGAGTGAGGAACATGTGTTTTACAAGTGCCTTTAAAAAAATCTTTTAAAAACTGCTTTTGTTAATTCAAAAACATCAACAAACTCATGAGATTCCACAGCTATCTATAACTGTACTTTTCACATACTTCCAAGGTGAGGTTGCAGGTGGCAGGCTTTCCAAACGACACGGGTACTTCACAGGTATGTAGGACAGAGTATCTCCCCGCATGCGTGAGAAGTTCGACATTATTGATAACCGTTATGATGAAAGTCTCCAAGCAAAGTTCCCTCCCTTCTCCCCACCAATATGTACCCTCACATCTTATTATATTTGTACTTTATGAAGAGAAACATTTTTGCTTTCAAGATTATTCTTACTGTAATAAAGCATAAGAGAGACCTCCAAATGCCCATGCACTCCAAAGCATTTAAAAAGACATTACCATGAGAAGGAGAACCACAGCCTTCCTTCCATTATTATTATAACTACTATAAGATACTTGCCCTGCTTCATGTTACAGGCATATTATAGAACCACTGTGACAAACAGAAATAGGAAGGAGACTTACGATGTATTCGAGGTGCCATTGTCTGGACTCTCTGGCTCAGCATCACCTTTCTCTTAAAAAGGAAGTAGGAAAAAAAACACATGTGAGTGTTATAGTCTTTAAGATTTAAGAGAGATTAAATATGCTCCCAAGCTCCTATTAACAAGTTTTCAGAATGTGCAGAAGAAGGCTTTTAAAACATCTTTTTATTGTCTGAGAACCAGATCTGCAACACAATTTCTGTAATACCATTGCCCAGTTATGTATCTGTGAGTAGGTTCTAAAGAGCTGTTTATGAACAACTCGAGGCTCAGAATAGAGACCTTGCCAGAAGATGAGTATCTTACAGATGGAACCTGTTTCCTTCCACTTCTTTTACAGAAAATTTAAGGAAATAAACTCCATTAACATTCTACATCAAGGCATTTTGAACTTTGATCCCTTTTGCTAATATAAGCCAAACCAGATCCAGCTGCATCAGAACTTGGAGAAGAAAATTTTACTGAGGTTATAGGATCCCCAAGAATTGTACCCCACCAAGAGCCCTGACACAGGTTTTGGGGCCCCCCAGTTAATGCCTAATAAGATGTAAACCAGAAATCTTATTTATCTGACAGGTTAGTAAAGAAATGTTTCACTGGTAGGCATTAAGGATTTAATAGGAATTAACTGAGGGAGCTTGGAACCAGTCACTTTTTGTAGTTTTAAAAGGCAAATGCTTCTTGCAAGGACACAGCATTAATTTTTAGATCCTCAACCACAGGTGGTTTGAACCATGCATCCTTGTGAGGTAAGGTGCTGCTTTTATTTCCTCGAGGCAGGAGGTAGAAGGAGTAGGGTCATGGCTGCCAGTGTGAGTTGGCTGTGGTTATGATGGTTGTGCCAAGCTAATCGTTTAATAAGCCCCAGAGAAGGCTGTGGATTGTAAGAAATGGGCCTGATGGTGGCAACCTGTTTTGCTTTGCTCTTTTGAGTCAGGCCTGGAGATCTCACAGAATCCACTGACATCCTGTTTAGGGCCCAGACCTATGCAGAGTACCAAGCCCCTCCTGTCAGCTAGGACCTTGTCTCAAGACCATCTCCCTGAAGAGCATGAGGATCACATTATGAGGTATTTTCCAAACTGAACCCTAAAGGAAACTTGACAGCATCTTCTTTTTTCCTTTTGGGAAATTAAATAGTTGTGAAAAAAAGACTTATATATAGTTCACACGTCTATCTTAGATATAACTCAGCACTAATGGGTGTCTACACAGCCACTCATCAAAAAGCCACATCTGTGTAACTGCCTCAATAACAAACACTGATTAGACAGAGCTCCGATTCCTATGAAACCACGTTGAAGTATAAGTAAAGGCAGCAAATTAATAAACCAGCTTTACAGCTCATACATTTATGTTCTGTCTCCCAGGCCAGATCTGTGGTGTGTTCACTTAGGAGATATACAAGGCCTCATCAACTGGCTTCAGAGCTGGAAAAAAACCTAATTTAGTCCTTTCCAGAATCATTTTTCCACTGAGTGGCTACAATTCCTGCCAGAATCCTTAAATAGAGTTACAACACCTGCATTATGTAACAACACTAATGGAGATTTAAGTCACATATTGATCGCCCCCCCACCTTTAATTTGGAGAAATTGATTGCTTTCCCCAGCCTGTCACTGCCAGTAGTCACACCACATACAATCACAGTAAAGAGTGCAAAACAGCCAAGCTCACAGCAGCCGGCAATAGTAAACATTTCCAAACAGCTTATGACAAGAGAATGGGAAACTGAGACTATAAACAAAGACGATGTTTGAACAAACACGTTTTACCTTGACCAACAATGCTGCCAAAGAACCCGCAGGTTGAGAGGACACAGGCCTTATTGCACATGGGACCTGGGCTGCGGGAGTCACAGGCTGGCCCAGCGTAGGGACCAAGCTGCGGCTGATTATCTCTGCTCTTAGCAGCACTTATGTTGTGGCAACAGGGAAAACAGAGTAGGTTCTGGCAAACAGGAAGGATACTACAGGGCCAAACAAGACATTTACGAACAGCCTGAGAGTGAGTGTGCTCAGCACCTTCAGTGCTGACAACAAATGGACCTTTCTGGGGAAAAATAAGTGCAGGATGGAAAAAGGGATGCAAACTGTTTCTGTCCTTCCGAAAGAATGAAACACAAATTTCTCTCCAACATCTTGCAATTTTAGGTGATGCAATTTCTGAAGTTCACTTGAAATGTTCAAGTGCCTATGTCATTAAGAGTCATAGTTTCTTTATCACGACCTGTGGGAGAATTATTCATGGAAGCTAGAAAGTTCTCCATAAGAGATTTTTTTTAGCTGGTTGCTTGGCTGGTTGGCTGTTTTAGGAGATGTTTCCGGAGATGTTTCGGTGTAATGTTTGCATGAGTACCAATGAAGTAGATATTTTGTGCTTGCTCTTTAGTGACATTCCTTCTCATTTCTTTAAAAAAAAAAAAAACCCTATTTTTGTAATTTTTTAACTCATAGAAGCACTTCATTGTCTTGCTATATTATCTGTCACTCTCTCTCACACACATGCTTCCTCAAGTAACTTTTCCCAGTGTGAGTCTTTTTCTGGTATCTGTGGATGATTGTAAGTTCTCATTTTTAATTTATTTGAATTTAGCAATATTTTTCTGTACTTTGATACCTTTTAGTGTTTTTATTTAAGAAATACACCTGATATATGCTCTATATTGTCTTTGGAAAGTGTATGCCTAAACTGTTCACATTTAGATCTTTTACAAATACATGGCATAGTTTTTTAAAATATGATGTGGGGCAATTTCATTTTTCTCATAGATAACCAATTATTCTGGTACTATCTATTGAGAAGCCCATTGTTTCTTCATTGATCTACACTATCAGCTCTGTCACAAGTCCAATTTTCATATGATTGTGGGTCTGTTTCTAAGTCTTACATTTTCTTTCATCACTCAATTTGTCTATTACTGTCTGTATTAGTTAAAAACATTTATTTATTTTTAATATTGGCAAGGCAATGAATGCTCCTACCTTGCAGTTCTTCAAGAGCATCTAAGCTATTTTTGGCCATTTGTTCTAACAAATAAATTTCAGAATTACCTCGTCAATTTCCACATACACAAAAATGAAGTTATAATTTCACTGTCTGCTGGCTCCCACTGCTGCTCCTGAGAATGAAGTCAACTGGAAGTTTAATTGTTGCTTCTCTGAAGGTGTTAAAGGGCATTTTAAGAATTGTTTCTTTATGTGGTTTACAGATTAACTATACATAATGTCTCTAGTGTGGACTCCTTTTTATATATCCCACTTAATATTCATTGGGTTTCTAGAATCTGTAGGTTAGTGTATTTCAATTCTAAAAATAATTTTCAGACATTCTCTTCTTTAATATTTCATCTGTTCCCACAGCTTTCTGAAATTCTGCTTAAATATATGTTAGACTTTCTCATTTTATCCCCCATATTTCTTGACTTCCATTTCATATTTTCCATTTCTGTTTCTAGGCTGCATTATAGACAATTTCTTCAATTCAGTTTCCCAATTCATTAATTTTTTTTCAACCATATCCAATCTGCTGTTAAACCTGATCAAGGAAATTATAACTTGATATTATTTTATTGTTTCTAGAGGTTCTGATTAGTACTGCTTCAAATCTTCTTGTTCTCAACTACATTCTCAATCCTCTCACTTCTGGAAATTAAAGTAAGCACTCTTTCCTGTTCAGGGTCTCTTGTTTCATTGTACATAGTGTTTGTGATAATGAGTTACTCATTTCTCTTGGAATTATAGTTCTCTTATTATTTATTCTCCATTTTGTTTTCTTTTTCTATTATTCCTATTAGCTGGATTTTGACCTTTTCACCTTGATTGATCTTCCATGTATCTTAATTTCTTTTCATATTTTCCACCTGCCTTTTGCTATATTTTCAGAAAAAAAGTTTTCAGCTTTATATTCCAGATTCTAGACTTCAGCTATTACTTATCATTTCTAATATTTTTTTGTCAACCATATTTTTAATTCTCAAGTGCTCATTTGTACTGTAACTGCTTCTTTTTCATACCGCTCTGTTCTTTTATTTAATACAAATAATTTCAAATGTTTCTGAAGACTGTAATTATACTTTACATTTTTTCTTCTGTTTCTTGAATTTAGTAGATTTCCTCTGGAGTCAGTCCTTTTTGGTGCTAAGTGGTTACACATTCATGTTTTTGAATGATAACAGGTTGGTTAACAAAGGTAATGGATATAGATTTCCTATATTAGCATACTGATATATTTTCCTAATACACATATCCCTTGTAGGAAACAGCTGATTTAGAGCTCTTTGTAAGTGGACAAGGGTATGTGAGTTGGAACATTTAGGGTTCAGGAGAAGACAGGCCTTGACACCAGCTGGGTGGGAGCCCTCATCATCTCATCAACTGCCCCCCCCCCCAGCAATTAGATGTACTTTACTCTGGACGTGTGGCATTTTTGCTCATCCCCAGATTGAAAAAAGTTGACTCTTCTTCCACTACTCTATTCTTAAGGTCTAGTATTATCTCAGAATCTATTCTGCTTCCCTTTTAGGTATCAACTCCCAACTAGGAATTCTATCCAGTCAACTGTTCATTTTCTTAGCAAATGTTACTGTGTTTTTGGTGTTTTGGTGCTTTTGTTTTGGGGGGGATGAAAATCTAGATGGAAAGCTCTGTATGAGAACCAGGATGGAGAGAGGGTCATAGGTGGAAGAAGGAACGGTCAGGTGCCTTCCACTGTCTGCATTCCATCCCTGTTCTCCATGAGACCGAATGGAAACCTGGGACTTCATGCACAGCTCCCGAAGACTGTCTCCCACCACTGCCAGAGCTTGTTCTGGTCTGTTCCATGGTTTTCTTTTTCTGGCCATGACCTGCCCTATGCAGGATTATTTAATAGGAGGGTCCTACATACTCTCTGTTTTCCAGAAACTCAACTGAATTTCTGGTTTGTTGATGCATCCCTTTCTGTCCTCAGTGGTGTTAGAAATTTATTTCCATCACTGTACCTTTGTGGGTATTTAAATAGGAATTCTGAAGGAGCAGAAAAGTGCTTATGCTCAGTCTGTGACTAGAACAGGATATGCTCCAAATTTTAATAAAATGTGGATATAGGTCACCTGTTTTAATATTTGTTTCTCAATGTGAAATAAGCTTTTATTTTCTAAAGTTAAATGAAATTAACCAGCAATTCAGCAAAGTGACTAAGGTATCTATCTTTTAAAAGATTCAAATTAAAGATAAATTTGTTTACTTTGTATACTCTTTTCTCTTATCTATGTAACATCTCTATTTTCAAAAAAGAAAGAAAAAGCACTGACATAAAATGGTGATGGTTAGTTCATCAAGCCACACATACATTTTGTATTTGGATATTTTGAAGTTCAGTTTTTTTCTATTTTCTACATTTTTACTAGAGTCACAATTCCAAAAACTTTAAGGATTCCAAACCAAATAGCATGGGAAATGCTGGTGAGACCAGCTCTTCTAAAGCTTCAAGTGTGCTATAACCTGTGTGAATGCTCAGGTTTTTAGTGATATTACCTTTATATAGATATGCTTGGCTTTGGGGAGGATTTATTTTAAAAAACACAAAGAAAATAATCTCCCTATCCCCAGAAAAGAAAAAGCCAATCACAGACTTCCTTAAGTGATGAAGTGCCAGAGCGTCTCATACCACACTAGGCAGGTGCCACATCACATTCCACAGACGTGGGTCTGCTTTTGCATAATCCAGATGCAGTTTTAGCATGTCAGTGTTATGGCATGCTGCAAAAATATGCCAGGTGCATACAAAAATCACAGCATATAGTTATTGCACAAGAAGTCAATCTCACACTGAACTAACAGAGCAACATTTTTGGGGTCAAGGTAATGGAATGGAAACTCGGTTGTCTTTGGGGCTGACATCCCTGAGTTTACATCCTAGCTGTCACTTTCAGTCATTAAAAACTAGGATGGTTATTAACCTCAGAATCTCATTTTCATTATGTGCAAAATGGGGATGATAATGCCTCCCTCATACAGCTATTGCTGGGATTAAGTGAAGTAACGTAAGTCAAGGTAAGTCAAGGTGTGGCGTATGGAAGAGACAACACTTATCTCCTTGTTTTTTTTCTTTTTAAATCCTCACCCAAGGACATGCTTATTAATTTATTTTTTTAAGGTTTACTTATTTACTTTTAGAGAGAGAAGAAGGGAGGGAGAAAGAGGAAGAGAAACATCAGTCAGTTGCCTCTTGCACGCTTCTAACTTGGGGACCTGGCCAGCAGCCCAGGCATGTGCCCTGACTGGGAATCAACTGGCAACCTTTCGGTTTGCAAGCTGGTGCTCAATCCACTAAGCCACATCAGCCAGGGCATGCTTAGTGATTTTAGAGAGAAGTGAAGGAAAGGAGAGAGAGAGGGAGAGAAACATTGATGTGAGAGAGAAACATCAATCAGTTACCTCTTGTACATGCCCTGATGGGACCAAACCAGCAAATGAGGCCTGTGCCCTGACCAGGGACTGAACCTGCGACTTTTCAGTTTATGGGATAACACTCCAACCAACTAAGCCACATCAGCAAGGACTCCTTTCTTCTTCTCTATGTCAAAAACCCCAAGTTGAGAGAAGGTTCATTTATTCACCTATTATATCCTCCTCTATGCTGAGCTGTTTAAATTCAAATGGAAAGAAATGATGAGGCAAGTAAGAACAATTTTTCAGTATGCTTTAGTCTTTGGCACATGATGCTGATGCCTGCGCACCTCATGGACTTAACCATGCATTTCTTCTGATTCCTTTTCTTACTGCTGAATTTATTATTTTCTTTAGATTTCAAGTCCCTTGGCATTTCTCCTCTTCACTGGTACCAGTGCTCACAGCAAATTCCAACAGAGGGTGAGATGATTAAGTGATATTGCCTATGCATCATTACGCCATCATACCCCTCCCCTGACCTTTCCCTAGATGAGCATGAAAAGTCTGGGACTCTCTGTTACATCTGTCTGAATGTCTTTTCTCCCCAACCCTTCTGCCCTCACAGGTGCTCAGTGGGTGAGCCTCAGTTCCAAAGATACATCTACTAGCTCAGAGTGATTTTCATGTTCAAACACAGCTTTGTAATTGGCAAGGGGTAGTGGCTGGTCACAGACTAACAGACCCCAGTCTTTGTGGATGGTGTTCATGACATGAATGAGACAGCCTGTGTGTTTTTAATGCTCAAGAAAACATTAGTAGCAATTAGTAGTGCCAAAGAAGAGAATGAAAACAGTATCTCATGGAATAATAACATCCTCTCTTTGACAATGAAGCTCGTGTGTTTTATTAGACACTGGCTTTAATAAGGAAATTCCTTCCTAGGCACTTTGTCTGTCTCTGGGAGAGGGTATGGTTTCTTCATGAATTCTAAGGCCATTAATCTTGAGGTCTTCTGATTGGTTCTCTCTGACCACTCTTTTTCTTTCAATTTATATAACTCATTAGTGCCTTTAAAAAGTTGTTCCCCTCCACATATACCAGAAACCAACTATAATAATGATGTTCCTTCAGCCCATGACTGCTTTGAAACCCACTGCTTTGTGTTTCGTCCCCCCTTCCCTTGGAAAAAACAGAGGAGCCTTCAAAGTCACCATGAATCTTATACATTTCGTAAGTACTTGAACATATGGCCCTCTTCCCCCCACTTGGTTTTGGTTTTTGGTGAAATTCTTTTAAACCTAATGTTTATTGCATGCATCTTCCCTACTTGCCCCTGCTGCCTCCACTGCCCACTCATAACACTACAGAGAGAAGGCTTTCTTACTTGGATTGTTGTGTCCGGAGGAAATGAGCTGAGAGTCCTAAAAAAAAAAAAAAGAAATATCAGTTAATTTTTTTATTTTGACTTTTAAAATCTTAGTTGAATGTGAGATATATTCCTGGTCATTCAGAAACTAATCACCAGTCATAATTTCTACTAGCTACTATATAATGAAAAGCATTTACATGAATGTGATTGTTAAGTTCTGGTAATACAGTTCACAATCACTTCTCTTTTGTAGTATGGACTTTTCGTTTTGTTTATTGAGGTGAAATTCACATAATACAAAATTAGCCACTTTAAAGTGGACAGTTCAGTGGCATTCAGTATATTTCACCATGTTGTACAACCACCAACTCTTTTTAGTTGCAAGATATTTCTATCATTCCAGAGTAAAACTCCTTGGCATAAGCAGTGTCTCCCCAATCGCCCCTCCGTTCAGTCCCTGGCACCACCAATCAGCATCCTGTCTCTATGAATTCATCTATTCTGAATATTACATGGCAGTGGAATTAAAAAGATATGTGACCTTTTGTGTCTGGCTTCTTACACTTTGCATGTTTTAGAGATTCATCCATGTCATAGCATGCATCAGTACTGCATTCCTTTTCTGTATGTATACACAGTATTATGTATACACAGCAGTTTGTTTATCCATCCATCCGTTCATGCACACTTAGGCTGTTTTCCTCCTTTGGTTATTATGAATAGAGCTGCCATAAACACATGCACATGCACTTGTTTGAGTCCTTGTTTTCAATCCTTTTGGGATACATCTAAGAATAGAATTCAGGTTCACATGGGAATTCTATGTTAAACTTTTTGAAGAACTCCCAAACCGTTTTCCATAGTGGCTGAATCATTTTGCATTCCTACTAGCAATGTATGAGGGTTCCAATTTCTCTACATCCTCACCAAAATGTATCTTCTGTATTTTAATTAAAAAAAAATTTTATTCTGGCCATCCTGGTGGATGTGAAGTGGTTTCTAATTCTGGTTTTGATTTGTGTTTCCCTAATGACTAATAAGGTTGAACATGTTTTCTCTTTTCAACTATGACTCTTAAAAAATAGCAACAACAAAGCAGCTTTATTGAGGTATAAATGATATAACATAAGCTGCAAATATATAAAGTATACAATTTGATAATAAATCTCATTAAAAGAATGCTACCATTATGCTCTCGACCCAAGGACTATTCTATTTTATTAAGTAGTACTCAGAATTTAAAACAAAAAAGAGTAATATCAATATCTATTCATTAAAGAAAATTCAGTGAAACAGGAAAGTATAAAAAAGTTGTCTGTAATCCCATATCAGGTCATTTCCAAGGTTAAGCTGCTGCTTTGGGTTTGCCAGTGTGATTCATCGAGTGCGTGTCGGCTGGCAGTCATGTGCACAGAGTGAGAACCACTCAGTTACTTAGGAGAGTACTTACAGATGGAAATGTCTTCTCCTCCACCTTTAAATCCTGAATTCCCCAAACCCAAACTGTTGTTTGGTACATGGGAGTCCTAAAACTTCATTATGTGTGGAATATTTAGCTGGGAAGTAAGGTTTGTGCAAACCTTTTTGCTGAAGACAGAAATCACCAAGCACATTGGTACCCAGAAAGCACTTCAATGAAGCACCATAATAAATACTGTATCTGATCAAGTGTAACATGCCTTCAAAATTGTATGAAGCTGCATTAGCTCAGGCACTACTAGGAAAGAAAACTGCTATCAAGTAATTGTAAGATGCCACCAACTGTAAAACAAATCCTGATTTTAGGGAACTTAAAATAAGAAAAAATGTGTACCTTAGATCAATAGAATTCTGTAGCTCTTAACCTATGTTACTGACAGAGGACAAAACTTATACTGTGAGAGTATTACTTCAAAATAGCTTTTTGGAATCATTTGAGAACTGGACCACTCACACCTCTCCTTGTTTGCCTACCAGTCCATCATTAGAACTATAAAAGGCAAGAAATGGAAATAGAGACTCTTCTCCTATTTTTAGATCCCCACCTCCATCAACCTAATTACTAGAGGAAAAAGAACCTCCTGATTTGGTTTGGTCTCCCTTCACCCCCAATCACTTTCTTCTGAATCTTATTCTAGAATTTACAATTAATGTCAATGTTTAGTATGAAGTAATGCTTAAACACGGAGTTTTTACTCCAAACAGTTTGTGGTAGTGTTTGAAGCATGCTAACAACCCAAAGAGGGAGGTAAACCTTCTAACTCTGAAGCACTTCCTTCAAACCTGCTGGCTTTCATTCTCTTTCTAGGGCACAAAGGGAACAGCAAGAGGATTCTCATTTCTGAAATGATGCCAGAATTCTTCCGTATAATGCTTTAAAAGTCAATCAGCAAGAACAGTTTCAGACTACATCTGATCCTACCAGAGTCAGAATCTATTGCTATGGGAGATATTTGTGAAATGCCATTAGGTTTGTCCATATGCCTTCTGAGGGTGGGAAAAATTCTACAATTTTGAGTTCCTTATTTACATTTCAAAACTTAGGATACTGCCACAGAAATGAAGGGAAAAGGGCAGAGAAAACTGTTTTCTTTTCTTGGTTGAAATTCCTGATAATGGCAGCCAATTTAAAGAAGCCATACATTCTTTTCTTTACCAAATTCAATTACTTTTGAGATTGGAAGAATGAGGTGTGTGCAGGGTGGAGGGGAACGAAAGGGGGAATGGGACAACTGTATTAGCACAATCAATAAAATACACTAAAAAAAAGAGAGTGAGGCAGAAATGTCTGGCAGTGTTTGTCTAGAAAACAGTGACTCCGGATTAAGTGTTCAGTGAATAGAGGAAATATCCAAATTCAGTAACAATTGACTTTACTATATATTGTGTCCTTCAATACCCAGACAAATTGGGGAAATTCTCGGAAGTATTTAGCTAATTAACTTAGTGGTAATGGCAACTCAGAATGCAGAGTTAAATTGACTTTCCTTGTGAGGTCAAATTGCCCCTTTAATCTTAATAAGGGTTTAATTTAATTATTTATTATTCATTTAGGAGATTTTGCCCCTCAAATTCTAGAAAAAATTCCAGCTTCTGCACGCTAGCAATACAGTGATAATCTCAATGTTAATAATTTACCTAATTAAGGAAATACAAGCTTCCAACTGACAAAATATTAATTAGCTGAGATACAGGTTGGAAGAGGTACAGTGTCTATCAAAATTAATGACAGTCTTTGTAGTAGGCAGACACAGGCCCCCCAAAGATATCTGTAATGTATCATCACTCTCAGACCCTGTGAAGATGTTCCTTTTCATGACAAAGGGGCTTTGCAGCTGTGATTAAATTGACGATTTTGAGATGGAAGATTATTTTGGATTATCCAGGTTGGCCAATATAATCACAAGGGTCCTTCTACAGGAACAAAGGAAGCAGGAGAGTCAGAGGAAACCTGATAGAAGTCAGAAGTTAGTGACAGGGCAGCCTGTAGGAGCTGAGTAAGGCAAGAACAGGAATTCTCCCCTGAAGCCTTTGGGAGGAGCAGAGCCCTGCTAACACCTTGGTTTTAGCCCCATAATACTGATTTTAGACTTCTGACTTCCAGAGTTGTAAGTTAACACATTTGTGTTGTCTTAAGTTACTAAACTTATAGTAATCTGTTATAGCAAAAATAAAACACTAATGCAATCTTATTTGTATAAGATAAATTACTTACTGTAAACTTTTTGAAAGAAAAGCATTATTAAAATCATGCAACGTTCCTACACTTCGTAAAATCACTCATTTCTTTCTTGGGCAAGGCAAAAAGATTAAGAGTTTAAATACCTCCATACAAATCCTATAGTAGTCCTAAAGAAAAGACACTTTTTTTTCATTTAAATTTGAAATTCTGTGTCATATATGATAGTTCTAATGTACCTTTGGGGGTGGAAAATAAGATACTTGTAACTTGCTTTCTGCCTTTAAAAATAATTTTTTCTACTAATAATCTGAGGTGTCATTTCATCTCAGGAGTTAAATTATTGCTTAAATGTAACTATTTACATCCATCAAAGTAAATTGGCACAATCCTTTTGGAAAAGTCACAGTAAAATATGCCTTGAGATATGTGTTCAATTATCAGGAAATGTATTTATATCATGCATATGTTGATATAACAGAAATGCTTACCTGACTGTATTTTACATCAAGCCAGATTTTGGCTAGATTATGTACAAAAATTGTAAGAATTATTGCCTTGTATTTTAAGTGTGGGATGCCACTGGAAAATTTTGAATACTAAAATGACAAGAGTTTTAATACTATGAAAAGCTATTGTGTGAGAACAGATGGTGTACTAGGGACTCAGGTGAATGGTTGGAGAACTGTAATACTCTAAGCTACAGGGGACAATGGCACAAGAGAGTGGAAGGCAGAGCAGGTGTGCAAACAGGGAGACCAGCTACGAGGCTATCACAATAATTACTGCAAGAGGTGATGGTTTAGACCAAGGTGGTAGCTGTGATGGTGGGGGAAGCATTTAGACTCAGGATATATTTTGTAAGTAGGGTAGACATGATTTCATGAGTCTGAATGTGTGGTATGGGAGAAAGAAAAGAGTCAAGGATGGTGTACTGGGTTGGATAGTGTCCCCCAAAATCTCATGTCCACTCAGAATCTGTGAATTTGACTTTACATGGTTATGATAGGGTCCTTACAGGTCACACCGGATTAGGGTGGGCCCTAAATCCAATGATTGCTATTCTTATAAGAGGAGGAAGATCTGGGCATAGAGACACATGGAGGAAGACAGCCATGTGAATATAGTGGCAGAAATTGGAGTGATGCGGCTGGAAGCCAAGGACTGTGACAGACTGCCAGTAGTCACCAGAGCCTGGAAGAGGCAGGGAAGGATTCTCCCCTAGAGCCTTAAGAGGGGACAGAGCCCTGCTGACAGCTTGATTTCAGCTGTCTAGCCTCCAGAATTGTAAGAGAACAAATTTCTTTTATTTTACACTACCTAGTATGTGTACTTTGTTAAAGGTGCCCCAGAGAACTAATAGAGATAGCTCCAAGGCTGGTGGCCTGAGCCAACCATAAAAATGGAGGAGCCACTTACCAAGAAACACACAGATACAAGGTCTGTGGGGAGATTAAAGTTCAGCTTTTGATATGTTGAGCTTGATATGTTAGATATCTAAGTGGAGATGTTGAATCCGTAAGTAGAAATACAAGCGTGAAATTTGGGGGGTGGAAAAGAGGCTAGAGATACAAATTTAGAAGCCGTCAGTTCAGGAGACAGAGTGTTTAAAGCACTGGGCCCACATGCGATCGCTGAAGGGGTGAGCAAACAGGGACAGGAGAAGTGCTTAAAAGCAAGTGCAGAAAACGTCTGTTGGAAACTTCACATGAAGTTTCTAGAATGGACTAAAAGTCTGCTAGAAAATAAACCCTAGTAAAACATATATACATTTTAAAAAGAGGAAGATTTCAGACACAAGAAACAACGATAAATTAAGACACTAACAAATAATTGTCAAGGCATAATGCCAGAAAACAGTCAGAATAATGATCATTTGAATTAGTGCAGATAATCTCAAACTGAGAGATGGTGGAGAGGCCTAACTAAAACTGAGTTTACATGTTCCATATTTGAGGGTAGGGCATGGAGACTAATTAATTATAGCTATCAATAAAATAAATTTAAATAGGTTAATATATTAAAATTTAAAGGCAATTACTAAAAAAAGAATATTATGTGTATGTTTGAAAACCCTAAAGAGGGAAAAAAGAAAAAAGAAAGATTAATTAACCCAAGAAGATGTAGATATTTTAAATAAGTCAATAGGCATAGAAGAAAATGAAAAGATAGAGATCTATTTTTTTTTTAAAGAAAAAGTTTATTGAGAAAGTCACAGAGGTAGAAGAAAAGAGCCATAGAAGAAATGAGCTCAGGAAACAAGTTACAGCAAAAGAAAGGCCCTAGCAGCTTAGGGGAGCAGTGGTAGGTGGGGGAGGAGAGAAAGAGAGAAGGGAGAGAGAGGGGGAGAGAAAGAGGGGGAATATGAAGCCCAAAAGCATATTAAATGAGCATTATACCATAATTAAGGAAGTGAATCATAGGACTGTATAAGTGCTTAAAAATCAGACAATGTAATTTTCTGCATTAACAGATTAAAGAAAAACTATGAATATCTCAATACAAGCTGAATAAACCATTCAACTAAACTCAAACTTGCTCCATTTATGTATATTCTGGAAAACACATCATGATTGCCAGGGACTGGGGTATGGGAGGGGGTGACTACCTAGTGCCAAGCAGAAATCTGGGCAGTGATAGACTGCTTCCATATTTTGACTCTGGAGGTCTCAGGAACATATGTTTGTTAAAACTTACAGGATGCTAGAAAGGGTGAATTTTGCTGTTTATAAATTATACCTTAATTTTTAAAAATGGAAAGAAAATTCAAATCTTTAAAATGTTCAGAAAGCAAGGAATAGAAAGAAGCTACCTCACTTGTTTATACTCACCTGAGTATAAACAATTATACTCAGTAATAACACTATGAAATCATCCTCCTTAATGTCATGAATAACACAAAGATGTACACATTCTAGCTGACATAATAAGAATAAAATGGAACAAACTTATTATGTGCAAAAAGCAGCAGGGTAAAGCCCATCAGTGTCCCTGCAGCCCTCCTCTGGGTCATTCACTGTTCCAAGCCCAGGTGCTCTGCCCTGGCCCTGCTGGCCCCGCTGTGCCTCCAGTATCCAGGCATGCTCCTGCCTCAGGCAACTTTCTTTCACTTTCTCTTCCATCTCCCTGCAACTCATCTTCCCCGTGGCCCCTCACCCCCTTCAGGCAGTTGCTGAAATGTCACCTTCTCAGGAAGGTCTTTCTTAAGCTTTCTGTTGAAAATTCATGCATCCCTGTCACCATCAGCACACTGTCCTCCTTGCTACTCATTCTGTTTTCCCCTATTACAAAAATAGAAGTTCACCAAATAAATCTACCTGAACCAAAAGACGTTCAGTAACTGGATGTATAAAACCCAGTAAATTTCCTTTATACAATTGAGGACTATTTAGAAAACATAAAAACTTTAAAAAACTCATTTAAATAGAAAAGTAAACAAGTATCTTTAAATATTGAGAATAAACCAAGGAACCAATGTGAAAGACATGCAAGAGAAACATTTTTTAGTGAAGAACACGAAAGAAGATATAAATAGAAGTGAAGAGATATTCCAAATTCCTAGATAGGAAGATGATATTGTCAGATGAATATACTTTCTTCAATTAAGTTAGAAACCAAACAAAATTCCCAGAGGATTTTTATAAGGAGCAACAGGTCACCAAGATGATTGTTAAATTGTTCTAGAAGAGAAAAATGTATAATAGGCAGGACTTTTGTATAATACAGAAGGTGACTGGCCTCACCACATATATGTATAAAGATGCCAAAAATCATCAATAATTTAAACTAGGAGTTGGCCAACTACAACCTATAGACCAAATATAGCTCATCCTCTGATTTGTTTCAAACAATTTAGTGCTTTTTAGCATATTTGGAGTTTATTACCATAATTAATTTTAGAATATTTTTATCACTTCAAAAAGAAATCGTTTACCCTTCAGCCATCACTCAACCCCACTTCCCTACCTCTGAACTGGAAGCAACCACTAATCTATACTCTGCCTCTCCCTATTTTCCTATTCTGGGCATTTCAAATATATGAAATAATGTAATATAACATGGTTGTACGTGACTGATTTCTCTCACTTTCACTTAGCATAACATTTTTAAGTTTCATCCACACTATCAGGTACCACCACTTCATTCCTTTTTATGGCTGAAAAAACTCCGTTGTAAGCATGTATCACTTTTGTTTACCCATTCATCACTTGATGGACATTTGTTTGTCTCTACTTATTGGCCATTATGATTAATGATGTTGTGAACATGAGTATGTTTTTGTGGAGGTGTGTTTTCATTCTTTTGGGTATATACCTAGGAGTGGAAGTGCTGGATCACAAAGTAATGCAGTATGTGAGGAACTGCCTAAATGTTTTTAAAAGAGGCTGCACCATTTTTATGATCCCACCAGCAATTGACAGCAGGTTTCCAATATTTCTATACCCTTGCTAACACTGGTTATTGTTTGTCTTTGATTTTAACTATTTAAGTAGGTGTGACCATTATATATTGTGATTTTGATTTGCATTTCCTTAATGATTAATAGGGATAAATAATAACTTTTCTTATTAGTAATTTGAAGATCTTCTTTGAAGAAATGTCTATTTAAATCCTCTGTCCATTCTTTTAATGAGTTATCATTTTCTTGTTGAATTATAAGAGTTTTTAAAATATATTACATTATCACTTATTTCCATAAATAAAATTTTATTTGAACATAGCTACAGTCATTCATGTATGTATTGTCTGCAAAGCTTAAACTACTTAGAATCTGAGCCTGTACAAAGTCAGCCTTTGATTTAAACAATCAACCTTTGATTTAAACAATGAGTTATTGGTAAAGAAGTAGATAAATATACTGAAAAACAGAATAGGTAGTCCTGAAACAAATTTAAATTTCTCAAATTTATGAGAAATTCAATTGTTGACAAATATGGTATTTCAAAACAGTGGTGGGGGAATATGGGCTAATTTGTTAATAGAGCTGCAATAATTTACTAGCCATTAATAAAATAAAACTAGAATCCTACGTTACACCATCCACTATGTTTTTTTAAAACCTAAAACCAAAAACTATAAAAGACTTAGAATAAAATAGAGAACATTGTTAGAATATTGGTGCAGGGAAGATTTTTTTTAAATCTCTGACAAAAATTAAACACTTTGCTAGTGTAAAAGGTACATAAATCAAGTTACAAGAAAACAGCTGTATCACATATAATAAACACATGAAAACGCTATAAGAAGTTCCTACAAATAATTTTTAAAACTGGGATATGAATGGGCAACAACTACCAATGGACGAGTTGCAAAGGAAAAACAGTCCATGCTCAAACTCAGAGGAAAGTGGAGAAATGCAAATAAAAACAATGAGATAGCAAAGTTTCACCCACAAACAATGATAAAAACCCAGATAATATTAAACACGGGCAAAGATGCACAAAAAATGTACTCTTGAAATATAATCAAGGGTAATTATGGCTACTGATGCCCCCAGCACCACAAATCCTGTTCTAGGCATTAGCACTGGAGACATTCAAAGAGGAATCTACAAAAACCTGTGTCAAACAGTGTTTGTGATTTACAGGCAACCATAAACAACCTGAATGTCCATCAAAAGGAGCTTGATTCAATAAATTAAAGCATATTCATATTATGAAATATTTTGCTGCTCTTAAAAAGAATGAAGAAAATATATATTCACTAATACATACATCCAAATACACTTTCTTATGAAAAATAAAAATCAACTCTTAGAATGGAATTTATTATTGGAATAATTATAATAAATAATTATTTCAATTATTCACTTCAGAAAGTTGTGACAATATTTAGCAATGATATTTATATATTGTGGGTATATGCAAAATATCAACTTTTAGAAAAAATGATTTTAGTACTATATGCCATTTATGAATTTTAAAAACAGCATATGCAAACACAATCAGAAATGAAAGAGGAGAGATTACAACTGACACCACAGAAATACAAAGGATTGTAAGAAATTACTATGAAGAACATATGGCAAGAAATTTGAAAACCTAGGTGAAATGGACAAGTTTCTAGAAAAATATAATCTTCCAAAATGGAATGAAGAAGAAGCAGAAAGCCTGAACAAACCAATAACAGCTGATGAAATTGAAGCAGTAATCAAAAAGCTTCCAACACACAAAAGCCCTGGATCAGATAGTTTCACAGGAGAATTATACAAAGCATTTAAGGAAGAGCTAACCCCTAACCTTCACAGATTGTTCCAAAAAATTCAAGAAGATGGAAGACTCCCAAACTCTTTTTATGAAGCCAGCATCATCCTAATCCCAAAACCAGGTAAAGACACAACAAAGAAACAAAACTTCAGGTCAATATCGCTGATGAACATAGACGCTAAAATCCTCAACAAAATATTGGCAAACCGCATCCAACAATACATTAAAAAGATCATACACCATGACCGAGTGGGATTGATCCCTGGGATGCAAGGATGGTTCAATGTTTGCAAATCAGTAAATGTAATATATCACATAAACAAGAGCAAAGACAAAAATCATATGACCGTATCAATAGATGTGGAAAAAACATTTGATAAGATACAGCACCCATTTATGATAAAAACACTCAGCAAAGTGGGAATAGAGGGAGCATTCCTCAATATAATAGAGGCCATATATGAGAGACCTACAGCCAACATCATACTCAATGGGCAAAAACTTGCAGCTTTCCCATTAAGATCAGGGACAACACAAGGACGCCTGCTTTCATCATTCCTATTCAACATAGTGTTGGAAATCCCAGCCACAGAAATCAGACAAGAAAAAGAAATAAAAGGCATCCAAATTGGAAAGGAGGAAGCAAAACTGTCATTGTTTGCAGATGACATGATAGTGTACACAGAAAATCCTACAGACTCCACAAAAAACTACTAGATCTAATAAGTGAATTTGGCAAAACAGTAGGGTACAAAGTCAATATTCAGAAATCAAAGGCATTTTTGTACACCAACAATGAAATTTCAGAAACAGAAGTCAGGAAAAATCCCATCTGATATAGTGACAAGAAAAATAAAGTACCTAGGAATAAACCTAACCAAGTAGGTAAAGATCAGTACTCAGACAACTACACAACACTGAAGAAAGAAATTAAGGAAGACACAAACATATGGAAGCATGTACCATGGATTGGAAGAATTAACATCATCAAAATGTCCATACTACCCAAAGCAATTTATAGATTCAACGCAATCCCTATTAAAATATCAATGGCATATTTCACAGATACAGAAAAACATTTCAGAAATTTATATGGAACCATAAATGACCCTGAATAGTTTCAGCAATTTTGAGAAAGAAGAACAAAGTAAGAGGGATCACAATACCTGATATCAAATTGTATTACAAGTCCACTGAATCAAAACAGTCTGGTACTGGCATAAAAACAGACACATTGATCAATGGGATAGAACAGAGAGCCCAGAAATAAACCCAAGTCTCTATGGTCAATTAACATTTGACAAAGGGGGCAGAAGCATAAAATGGAGTAAAATAGCCTCTTCAACAAATGCTGTTGGGACATCTGGACAGCTACAGGTAAAAAAATGAAACTCGACCACCAATTTACACCATACACAAAAATAAATTCAAGGTGGATAAAAGACTTAAATATAAGCCATGACACCATTAAAGTCCTAGAGGAAAACATAAGCAGGAAAATCTCAGATATTTCATGCAGCAACATTTTCACTGGTATGTCCCCTAAAGCAAGGGACATAAAGGAAAGAATAAACACATGGGATCTCATCAAATTAAAAAGCTTCTGAATGGCTAAAGAAAACAGCATTAAAATGAAAAGAGAACCAAGTATATGAGAAAACATATTTGTCAATGATACCTCAGACAAGGGTTTGATCTCCAAAATATATAAAGAATTCACATGACTCCACTCCAGGAAGACAAAAAATCCAATTAAAAAATGGGCAAAAGACTTGAACAGACACTTCTCCAAGGAGGACATACAGAGGGCCCAGAGACACATGAAAAGATGCTCAGCATCACCAGCCATCAGAGAGATTCAAATTAAAACCACAATGAGATACCACTTCACACCAGTCAGAATGGCCATCATAAACAAATCAACAAACAAGTGTTGGAGAGGATGTGGAGAAAAGGGGACCCTAGTGCACTGATGATGGGAATGCAGACTGGTACAACCACTATGGAAAGCAGTATGGAACTTCCTCAGAAAACTTAAAATGGAACTTGCTTTTGAACCAGCAATTCCACTGCTAGGATTATATCCTAAGAACCCTGGAACACCAATCCTAAAGAACCTATGCACCCCAATGTTCATGGCAGCACAATTTACAACAGCCAAATGCTGGAAGCAACCTAGGTGTCCATCAGTAAATGAGTGGATCAAAAAACCATAGTACATTTACACAATGGAATTCTATGCAGCAGAAAGAAAGAAGGAGCTCCTACCCTTCGCCACAGCATGGATGGAACTGGAGAGCATTATGCTAAGTGAAATAAGCCAGGCAGTGAGGGACAAATACCATATGATCTCACCTTTAACTGGAACATAATTGACAAAAGAAAAAAAGCAAACAAAATATAACCAGAGACATTGAAATTAAGAACAATCTAACAATAACGAGGAGTGGGGATGGGACAATAGGAAGAAAGGTTTTCAGGAACTACTATAAAGGACATATGGACAAAAACAAAGGGTAGGGTGGAAGCAAGGGAGGGAGTTGGGTTTGGCTGGGGTTGGGGGAAGTGGTAGGGGTAAAATGCAGACAACTGTAATTGAAAAACAATAAAATTATTTAGAAAAACAGCATATGCACATATGTGTATATATAATGCACAGAGAGAATGCTTGAAATGTTACATATAAAACTCTTGATTGTAATCTCTAGGTAGGAAAATAAAATCTGGATGAAGGTGCTGGGAACTTCCATGTTTTGCTCCTTCTATTTGCATAATTTCATCTTTATAATGAGTATGAAGTTTTATGTTAGTTGTATTCAAATAAAACATACTAGATTTATGTATAATATATTTTGATATTTTAAATATATTTAATAGACAAATATATTGTGTGGCTAATTTTTTTGAACACTTGTCTTTAGAAAACATGGAAATCCTTTCTTTTAAAGTCCTAGATAATATTTTATGCTTTATAAAAGATATCTAAGAGGAATTAAATACTACATGTCCTCAAGTAAGACACTGATTTTAAGACTCATCATTAATTCAATAACAGTTTATCAGGAAACAAAAACAAGCATAAAATCACATTGAATGTACAAAATTAGTATAAGATGCATTTCAACTTCACAAATGTTTCAAGATAAGATGACGGTATAATATGCATCACATTTTGCATTAAATATGGAAGGTAGGTAAGTAAAATTGCAATCTTGGTTTTCTCCTTTGATGAATAAATATATGTTTGCAAAATGTTGAAAATGAGATCCACATGCCTCTGGCAAGAATATTTACAAAGGAAAGGACAATCAAAGGAGAACCCACTGTCCATGAAAAATCTCTGCATGAATAGAGCATATTGCTCCTGAGTGACACAAGATCTTACCTTATTTGGAAATGAAAATTTGCTTGCTTCCACTTTGCCAGGTGCCTGAATAGCAGAAAGTGGTGGAAGCCAGGTCATTTCCTAAAGGGAAGAAAATCAAACAGTATTGTTATACAGACAGTATTTAAAGTCAGTAGCATGTAAATCAGCTATAAAGCCTGCCTTGATAAGGCATGGAAGGGGTAAAAAAAAACCAAAAAAGAAATGAATAAGGAATAGAAGGGAATTTTTAAAAAAGAATGTGAAACACACTTTCATATTTCCCCCCTAATTTTACCAATCTTTGGTTCTGCAGCTATCCCTATGTCCCCTTTATACCTTAAAAAGATCTATGAGTTTGTCCTATTTTCATTTCAAATAAGCTCCAGAGTAAAGGGACAACCCAGTGGTAAAAGTCCTAGGGAAAAAGCCATGCAAATGGGGCTGCTTCTCTGGGACTTGATCCCACAAAATGCACAGGGTGTTTCTGAAGGACTGCATAAAGCAGTTTGAACATCAGGAATCATTATTATAGGATTTGTTTATTTTATTACAAACTCATATTAGTCTGAGTGTCCAATAAGCACCAACACATTACTTTGTTCTTTATAAAAATGTCATTCATGGGGAAGTAAAACATAAATCACACATGTGAAACAAAGAGAATGTTGTGATGTTTATAATAGTATTAAGAAGACAAATTCAGCCCTGGCTGGTGTAGCTCAGTGGATTGAGCGCGGGCCTGTGAATGAAAGGATCGCGGTTCGATTCCTAGTCAGGGCACATGCCTAGGTTGCAGGCCAGTTCCCAGCAGGGGACGTAGGAGAGGCAACCATACATTGATATTGCTCTCCCTCTCCCTCTTTCCTACCCTTCCCCTACAAAGATAAATAAATAAAATCATAAAACAATTTAAAAAAAAGAAGACAAATTCAAGAAGGAAGATGGCAGCCCAGTAGGAGGGACAGATTCCACTTCCCCCTATACATGGGAGAAAAACCTGGGTCATCTACAGAGGAACAGAGCAAACAACCAACAGAAACACAGCATATTTGAAAATAGGAGATTGAAAATTGTAACGGACATTGAAAAACCAGACAGTAAGGAGAGTACTTCAGAACAATAAGAGCCCAGGGATCAGCGCAGAGACCAGGGTGGCTGAGGCCCCAGGCCCAGCGCTTGCCAGGCCTGCCACAGGACTCTAGGGAGGGAGCCAGGTCAACCGCTCCCTCCCCAGCCAAACAAGGTTTCAGCAGCACTGGGGGACCTTCTTGCTTGAAGTCTCACAGAGTGGAGTTAAGGTTTGAGTGGCAAACACGCTGGGGATGTGAGCACCCCTGAATAGCCCTGGGAGAAGTGCATGCCAGAGCTCACGTGACTGCAGATGGCTGCGTGAACAGAGGCACCCACGCATGACCGGAGACCTGTAGCCCACACTGGGAACCCGGGGAATGCAAGTGATCCGTGGGCGAACCAGAGCCCAGGCATGTGAACCCAGGGAGTGCACATGATCCATGGGAAATCCAGAGCTCACTCCTGTGAAATTAGGGTAAGTGCACGCAAAGCAGGAAATCTAGAACACACACCCATAAATTCAGGATAGGCATCACCCAGTAGGAGACCCGAGCTCACATCCACAAAACGTAGGAAACTGCGCACTCCCCAGGAGGCTCAGAACATACGCTTGAGGCTCTGAGCGGAGAGGTGCTGGGCTAGCTCTGGGGAGAGTAGCCCAAATATAACTGAGTACTGAACAGGGAGAAAAGCAATACCATCACCCCTGGCTGTTGCAGCCAGCAAGACCAGAAAAACTGGCTTGGAAAGTCTGAAAACAGCTAGACTTTTGTTTTGCTGTTTTTTTTTTTTTTTTTAAAATAATTTTTCTATTATTTTTCATTATTTTTTATTATATTTTATTGAATATGCTATTACACAGTTGTCCCATTTCTCCCCCATCATTCCCCTCCACCCTGCACACCCCCCCACCCACATTCCCCCTCCTTTAGTTCATGTCCATGCATCATAAGTTCTTTAGCTTCTACTTTTCCCACACTACTCTTGCCCTCCCCCTGGCTATTTTCTACCCACCATCTATGCTACTTATTCTCTGTATCTTTCCCTCCTCTCTCCTCCTCCCACTCCCCTGTTGCTAACACTCCATGTGATCTCCATTTCTGTGTTCCTGTTCCTCTTCTAGATGTTTGCTTACTTTGCTTTTGTTTTAGGTGTGGTTGTTAATATCTGTGAGTTTGCTGTCTTTTTACTGTCAAATTTTTATCTTCTTCTTCTTAGATAAGTCCCTTTAACATTTCATATAATAAGGGCTTGGTGATGATGAACTCCTTTAACTTGACCTTATCTGAGAAGTGCTTTGTCTTCCCTTCCATTCTAAATAACAGCTTTGCTGGATAGAGCAATTTTGGATGTAGGTCCTTGACTTTCATGACTTGGAATACCTCTTTCCAGCCCCTTCTTGCCTGGAAGGTCTCTTTTGAGAAATCAGCTGACAGTCTGATGGGAACTCCTTCGTAGGTGACTGTGCCCTTATCCCTTGCTGCTTCTAGAATTCTCTCCTTCATTTTAATCTTGGCTAATGTAATGATGATGTGCCTTGGTGTGTTCCTCCTTGGGTCCACCTTCTTTGGGACTCTCTGAGCTTCTTGGACTTCCTGGAAGTCTATTTCCTTTGCCAGATTGGGGAAGTTCTCCTTTATTATTTGTTCAAATAAGTTTTCCAC